>JAZHYW010005817.1:0-130749 GCA_037355805.1 Ixodes ricinus
CCAGGCATTATTATCGTTATTCTTTTCCAGCTCGCTTGCGCCTTTGCATTAATTGCATTATCATCATAAAGAGAGTGCCTCCAGTGGTGGAACTGACAAATGGTGATATATATACGACATTAGGCGCGCGCGTGCGTTATACCACTCTGAAGGTGTGTTTTTCGCCCAAGTGCGCGGCTGTGCTGCGGCGAAGCGAGTCGCGAGATCGCGGTGTCAGCTCCGCGGGTATTGCTTCTCCGTAGTGCATCGGTGCTTGGGGAGAAGCGCACTCGTGAGGGCTAACCCGCCGTGATCAACACTTCGAAAAGTATGAATACTGCAGTTAACTTTGAAATGAATATCAAATAGCGTATAATTTGAAACTAGTATTTGATAATTGGACTATTCGCGCAGCCCTACTCTTCGTACATAGCACGTAGGCATCCGAAGAAACAACTGTACTTTCTTAATTTTTAGTAACATCGCCAAGAATTGCACGTGCCTGACACTTCGTTTCCTTTTTGAGGACAGCTCCCTTTTGGCGCAAACGTGGCGCAAATTGCGCACAAATACCACCTTTGGAACAGTACATTAGCAGGGTTTTCGTTTTGGCGCAAATGGCGCAGCAGTTCCACCACTGGAACTTATCCCTCAAAAAGTTACAAAGCTAGCGTGGTGGAAACACGTTCGTACTAAAACCTACCGAATATTTATTTTGACTCGGAAAACAGCGGTGCTTCAGAAGGGCGGATGACCCATTCCACGAAGGACAATACAGGCAAAATTGGTTTACGACAACGACGAATTCACTAAATGTAATGGCGCAAACGAGCTAGTATATGTAAAAATAAAAGAACAGTCACAACGCCTCGCAGTTTGTGAATAAGATCAAGCGACGAAATTGATTTTTTTTTAGCTCTTTACCTAGGCTTACATAAACGTTATGCATTCAAATTTTATAAATATACTCAACATGCAAACGCCTGCAAGGGTCACGTTCCATCGCTTGTCTGGAGGCAGCCATTTTGGCCATTTTTCCTTGGTGATGATGATGATCAGACGCACAATTGGTTAATGATGTTGCTAGTTTTAATCTAAGAATTATTTGTGTCGAGTATTAGATAAATGATAATATATTTAAAACTAAAAATATCATTTACGATTTATTTAAATAACTCTGGCGTTCACAATTCAAAATCGGTCAAAATAAGTCCCAACGGCATCGACCCATCAACAAAATGGCGGCCTACATTGTCTTCGGGGGGACCTCCGCTAACTCCGCGTTGATCAATCGTTCGGCGAGACACAGCTGCTTGGATCGCAGTTTCCACACTTGACTGACTTATAAAACGATAATTCAAACCATCGGATGACAGTTGGTAAGTCGCAGGTGGGTGCTGGTTCCTGGGTTCTGCCATATTTTAGGTTCCTGTCCGACAGTTTACGAGTACACAAGGATGACATCAGTCATTGCCTGAAGCTGAGCAGGTTGGTTATTCATGCTTGTGGGGTATGCCAGCTGAACAAAGGAAGAAATACACACGACAGAGAGAGAGACACAAGGAACATACACATGCACTCCGCTGGACTAACAACCATTTACTGAATATCATCTTTTCCTTCGTCGACTTTCATTTAATGGATAACTTCTTTTCCTTCGTCGACTTTAATTATTGCCTAGATTAAAAATTTTTTCCTCGTCTTCATCACATCAGTTCGAAAAACTTGTTCCTCGTCTTCAAGGGATTGTCCGGTCAAATTTTGTATTCGAGAAAACAAGTGAATATAATTGTTATTGCCTCTAGACGCATCGTACGTGCAATATCGGAATTTTATATGCCCCTCTGAGTGAGTAATTGAATTTATACTGCTCCAATCGCATTCTAGCGTAAACGCTGCTTTCGTTGGCAACATTGAAGCTTTGACGTCACAAAACACAAAGCGAGCATTTCTGTCTCGTTGTTTGCCTGGGAGTGAACGCCTCAGCGTGCTTTGTTTTTGTTGTTGTGCTCGACTTGTTTCGTGGTTGGGTGCCACAACCACCGGGCAGCACATGCGAGCCAAGACATGACGTTCCACACGTTTCCGCGAGACGTACAGAGACGAGCAAAGTGGATCGTCGCCGTGCGTAGGGACTGGGTTATCATCTCACAGAAGAGAGCTACGAGCTGAGCTCTAAGCGGATAGAAGGCTCGTAAGCTGAGGTGTGATGTTGTGTCAACGATATTAAAGTACGTCCATCCACTCCTCGCCCAAATCAAATCAATCAATTTGATTATGCAGCGAAACCGAAACCAATAGCTAGGCCATCTAGAAACGATACCAGAAGTTGTATTTAGCACGCGGGCACTCCGATTCTGTTTGACCCGCGTGTGAAAATGGAGCTTGACTACGATTCACCAAGCTCGTCCAAGTCAATTGACGACATGCATTTGAATGATTCGCCGTTTGCCTTCGACCCGCGGACATCGCCTCTGAGGGAACGACCCGAAGCATCATCACCGATCCAGCGGATCCGGCGACATGTGTACCCAGATGCCGCTTCGTGTACCTAGGTGCCGCTTCAGAGGCGAAATCTGCATCGTTTGCTTTGCAAGCGCCCCTAAATCGATCGGTGGCTGTCGCAGTTGTGTTTGCGCGAAACGGCATACGTTTGCTCGAAGCTTATGGCTGTTTGCGAACAATATCCTGCTAAAAGGCGTGACTTTTTTGCACATGCTTGGGAACTGCATTAAAAGAACCGTATTTCGGTAGGGTACAGCCTAGGAGACTATATAATTCGAAACAAAACACAAGACATCCATCGACCAACGCTTGTTATCCCGACCATCCGACAAACCTTTGTGTTTTGTGACGTCACGCAGCCCCTACGGATGGCAGCCATTGAGACTGGCGAAATTCGGGGTGCAGTTTCGTACCTACGCTCATGAAAGGTTTATTTAATAACGGGAGATCATATATCAAAATAAAAATGACGTTTGTCTACATGAAGGCTCCCTCGACGTAACGAGCGTAAAAACTTAAGTACTTCCGGTTTCGATGCAACGTTTTCAAACTGATGTGATGAAGACGAGGAACAAGTTTTTCAAACTCTTCCTTCCTCTTTTTATCCTCATTCCCCAACCTCACCAGAGTAGCCAGTCAGGAGATACCTCCCGGCTAATCTCTCTGGCTTCATTATCTACATCAATAAAAAAAACAAAAAAAACATGTGATGAAGACGAGGAAAACATTTTTAATCTAGGCAATAATTAAAGTCGACGAAGGAAAAGAAGTTATCCATTAAATGAAAGTCGACGAAGGAAAAGATGATATTCAGTAAATGGTTGTTAGTCCAGCGGAGTGCATGTGTATGTTCCTTGTGTGTCTCTCTCTGTCGTGTGTATTTCTTCCTTTGTTCAGCTGGCATATCCCACAGACATCAGTCAGTTGTATTGTTTACCTATATCTATTCGATCAAGGTTATTGATTGCTTACATTTTCGTCTTAAGTTACACACGCCTTTTAATTATTTGTCAAATTATAACCTGAGCGAGTTCACGCTGGTGAGTCATCTCCATGGCTACTCGTCACGAGACAACACAGAATAATGACAAACGCGCGCAAGTTTTCAACCGTAGCTCAGGAATTTATTGAACAGAGTTACTGGTACAGTCGCCGTTCCCCTCGCTCAACCAGGAAGATCATTTTGCCACAGACAACCAGCGTCGGTGAGCCAGTTTGTTCTCATGGAAACAAAAATAACAGGCAAGCTAGAAGTAGGAATGGTGAACTTTCAACATGGAAACTCGAGACTAAGAAACAGAAGCGGACGACACACCGAAGGGCCCAAACTCGGCTACGCCCCCTTCCTGGTTTATAAGAAAGACCCACGACTGATCTTCACACGAACGAAGTCAGTCACCATAACACAAATGCCCTGAAGATGTGCACACACCACAATCCTCTGTCGTTCACAGCCTTCAAACGTACACAGACAGGCGAGGTCCAGCTCCATACTATAGTCCATTCACCCTTAAACTGACAGTGGGGTGGGAGATACACGCTCGCAGGCACAATCAGCTGCATCTTCTCCATCACATGACCCCGCTCGCTGCGCGTGGGTATTGGCGGGACCAAGATCCCGTGGCGACAGATGAACACATGACTGATCCAACGAGCACTAGCTTCCACCGCACTGCCAGCTTAGTGGTGAACAGAGTATAGACCTGCGAGTTGGGCTAGTTGGTTCTAACCAACTAGCCCAACTCGCAGTCCTAATACAGAGTATAGACCGTTTGACTAAAGGTCACCGATTGCCCTATTTTTTGGACTATATATTTCGTTCCACCTCACAATGGACTGCAGCAGACGGTACAATCGGAGCTAATACAGCACTGTGTACGTACCACGTGACTATACACCCCTCCCTAAGGTCACGTGAAACTCCCAAGGCATTAAATTAACTCCGTCAGCTTGTACATTTTTAAAGGTGGTGTTCTACGCTCTGTGTAGTGTACAAGAGTTTGCTTTTAAAAATCACCCATTGTTAGTGCTGCTGTTGCCCAGTGTTTATTTTCCCTACGGGTGGATAAACAAAGAGTTTCTTGTTTAGCCTCCATGTGGCTGAACATCAAGACCAAAGAAGGAAGACCTGTAATATTACTGAGCATAATTTCCGAGCCAATCGTGCTAACCCAGGAGCACCCCCATGCCAGCCACTGCTCCTAGCACTCCGGTGCAAAGCAGTGAAGCTTGACGCGCTTGCGAGAGGCGGTGAGGCGGCACTGAGGGATGTGGCAGACATGACAATCAAGTGATCTCATCAGGAGTACAAGACCCTAGTTCCGTCTTATCACAGTAGTCGCCATCCTACTATTATGCAATGTTTTATCGGGACTTTTAGCTCCTGACATCGCCGACATCACATGGAAATTTAGACAATGTCGGTGATCAACCGGCCAGTGCGGTGGAAAAGCAATTTGTATGCTTCATTTCATCTTAATTCAAAGTGCAGCCAATGCTACGTGCAGATGGGACCAACCAAACAACGTCAAAGCGCGGCATCGACATATCGTGGCCTTTGTCCATCTTCCTGTACGTGTTCTTTCATAGACTAAATCAAGTGGAGTGTATGTCCTGTGACTTGCGCTTTAAGTGCATGTGTTTGTGGTTGTATATGTTCAAGACTTCGTTTGTGCTTTGACCTAAATTAAACAAACTATACGGTGGGTAGAAACGCTGTGAACTATTATTTTTGTGTTATTTTTCTTTCCTCCTACTTCTCTGAATATTAGGGTTGACGAATAACATAATATGCTTAGTTTTTGCTTTCCTTAAGCCCATCTTGGCACAGATGTAGCACAATACTCAACGAAAATGGCTTTTTGGTGCAAGATGTAGCAGGCCTTCGTTCCTGGTGCAATTTGGTGCGAACGGCACAGCCCTTCCATCACTGAGATTGCGAGCTGATTTGCCGAGCTGTGGTTTTCCTCTAGCAAATCTGTCCTCAATCTCCAGCTTCTCTCTCCAGCTTCTATGTCCTCGATGTCCAGGTATATTTCAGCCTTCAAAAATATGGCAAATTGCTAGGCAATTGTGTTGCATACATGAAATGTTCTAGCATCACAAACGTTTAGTGAAGTTTGTTTACCAGCATGCCTAGCCTGTTCAGCAAGACGCCTACATTCCTGGAGCTCTTCATCAGATCATTTAACGTGTGACATGCATACATTTTAAATGATAAACTTGGTCATCTTCCAGAACCTTCGAACCCCACACCTGCTCTCCCACCTCAGTTACCTCTCCTCATGCATGGAACATATGAGCGGTAAAAGTGGGTGCCGCGCAACATTCGCCGCTTGCCGCGCCACGGGCGCGCCACAGGCGGATTGCGTGGCTTTGATCTGTATTGATCAGATCCGAGTGCCGCGTGCGCGCAGAAGTGACGTAGGGACGCCAGCACCGGTCGCCGTGGATACTGGTGCGCGCTGCCGCGCGGCACCTGTTCTTCATTGCTCATGTGTTTCCTGCTTCACTCCACCCCTGGTCACGACCTCCCTGTTAACGAATCAGTGTCGAGCACCTCACTCCTCCTCACTCATCCGTCAACTAATAAGTGTTGACCCTCGCGGCCACGCTTTTATCCAGGCTTCAAGAAATGCCGAACACCTAGTTATAGAATGTTGCACACTAAAAGAGGTAATTTACATGGGCACCTGTGAAGTGCTTGCTGATGGCTTGGGAACTGAACACGTTTTTCTGGCACAAGTGCTAATTTTTTGCGGTGTCCTGAAAATTCATGGGAAACCAAATCATCACACAGCTAAGAACCAAGTGCTATGTACCTTCTTGAGCTACAAAGGAAGACAACCAAACAAGATTCTGAAACTAAGAACCTGAACATTGACAAAAATATTTCCCAGGTTTTCACTAGCATCCAGACATTGACATCCATCAATGCAGCATGTTTGTTCTTATGCAACTTGCTGCTGCGGCCCTATTTATTTGAGTGTGTAGCCAACAACACAGATGTTTGTTCACAACTTGTTTTGCTTTTCTGATGAAAAATTAGATGTTTTCTTTCTATTCTGTCGTAAATTCTTGTTTCTAGTGGAATGCACTTTGCAATGCTGAGTAGAGTAGGCTTGCGATAATTTAAGTCAATATTTCATACTTCTGCTTCATTCAAACAAATTTCAAAATTTTGGTTGTCCCGCTAAGTTTTTTCGTTAATGTATTCATAAGCCGTTTCATTCATACGGCGTTTTGTGCAATTCCTAATTGTTTTTCTTGCAGCCCCGTTGAGTGTGCTTCTTTCCGAGCACCGGTGCACTGCAGAGTGGCAACACCTGCAGAGCTTGCTTCCACCAGAGCCATATATATAGAGAGAGTTTGGCTATTCATTGGGAACTATAGGAGGCAAATGAGGAGGCGCCATTGGCAGAAAGCGGGCTGGGCGTGTTCCAGGGCGTCTACACAAATTCAAATGTGGCCAACCAGAATCCTAGAATAATACCCTGGCAGTGGTCGCGAGAATCGAAATTAATAAGTGCGTCAGAGTAACTCTCAGTGACTGAAAATATGGTGCACGTGATGTTTCAATCACGGTTATGCAAAATCATGGTGGAAGACGTACAAAGATATAGAAGATATAAAAATGTGTGCTACTAGCAGAATGATTGATGTAATCCGTATGCCAGGTGCCGAGGGCCAGGAATCTGCCGTCCGAGTGGTCAGAGTCTGTTCGAACAAAACGGAGTTTGAGCCAGTGCCGAATTAAGATATTTTGGGGCCCTGGGCTAAGGTTGTTACGAGGCCCCTACTCGTGATAATAGTAATGACCATGGTGGTGGAGGTAACAACAATAACTGCATGCAAGTTTTAACACCTTTTGAAATCTAGATATTTTTTCATAGTATGATTTTTGTCGAGCCTTATCTAGATTTGTAGATTCAATGGAATTCATAGATTATCACACTGGCAATAAAGTGGAGGCAATTTTTTTATTAGAAACTGCTTTGCAACAAATCAACCGATCTAGCACATTATAGAGTAATTTTGAGGTATAAAACTCAAAATGAAATATTGAGGAAAATATGTAGATGTATTGGTCTTATCCAGCACCTTCATAAAGGAAACTAAAGAACTTCCGTTGAAGATTGTGACCCCGTTCACTTGTTTGACTAAAACTTCCGCTCGACTTATACAGGCAGAAAAAATATTCCAATGATTGAAACGGTTAGTTTTTTTTTTTTTTGGGGGGGGGGGGGGGGATCGAGCTATTAGCACTCATTCAAAGAATTTCTCATGAAAATCGAGGAGATATTTTCAAATTCTGGTACCTACACGCTGTCCTTCTGAAGGGGGAAAATGTTTCAATCAATTTTAGTAGTAATCTTGTTCCTTCTAAATGCAGTAATTTAGACAGGGGCCGTAACTTCGCTAAAAGGTTGCAAAAAAATTTGTGTACCATGCGTATTGCTCGATTAGTCTTTGACAACACTTGCTTAACTTCCAACAGTCAATTGTCCAAAAACAGTACAAAAAAAAACTTCAGTGTCGTCCCTTTGTCGAGTTTAAATTAGAAGAGACTTCAAGGTGACCGCCAGCGTCGACAGCTTCACCCTCTGACAAGGGGCGTTATGTTGATCTGGCACGCTCTTGTATAATGACCTCACAAACGCCAGCTTGTCTAAAGACGGGAACTTCATAGTATGCCCATCTCCCTGCTGGAAAAAGGAAGGGAACGAGAAGGCCAAAAGAGCTCTTGGTCTGGACTGTAGTAAATTAAACACGATTAACTTTCTTTTTATAGGTTTTAAGGGTCAGCACGGGTCTCCCTGAGAGCCCAAGGCTGCAGCCCCCTTAGCTACGTACCTTAATCCGGCCCTGGTTTGAGTGGCACATTCGTTTCTTAAATCTTCTTGCATGATCATAGTCGAAACAACACGTGCACCATATTTTCAACAATGAAGAATTACTACATTTAATTCTTACGCACTTGGCATCCACCAGACACAGATAGAGGGCTTGACATGCTCTCTTGGCCAACCAGAAGCCAAAAATAATCCCCTAGTGGTGGTCCACTAGGAAATTCTTTGGCTTCTGGTTGGCCAAGAGAGCATGTCAAGCCCTCTGTCTGCGTCTGGTGCACGCCCTGGCTCTGTCCGCTCCTCCCATTGACCAAACTCTCTCTATATACGGCTCTTGCTTCCGCGGGTGTTTCTTCCCCGCAGTTCACCAGTGCTTGGTGAGAAGCGCACTCAACGGGGCTCAAGCGGGCACACATGAGCTATGAAAACAGTCATCACACGAAAATTTCCATAGAAACTTGCGCGGACGCTGCGACATGGCATAGGTCCACATCACAGCGTCCGTGCAAGTTGCTATGAAAACTGCTGCGCAGTGCCCATTCTCATCGCTCGTGTGTCCCCTGCTTAATAGTCCACATTAGGTAACTTCTAGGCCCGATGAACAAACTGAATTTTGTTTTGAGTTGTCATGTGCTGTCTAACAGTCCACGACAGATAACATTTGTAAGGGAAAAATAAACTTATGTCATACATTTCACAAATGTTTCAATTTTAGCATACCTGCTTATGATCAGTAGGCATATGTAGAGGAAATCATCAAATATATCTGCTTTCTGTGTATAGCCATTCATACGGCAAATCATAATTTTATCTTGCATCATATCTAGATAAAATTCTGGTAATTCAAACGAAATTCGCGGCTTCCTAGAATTAGTGAGAGTTTACTGTATTTCTAATGATATCACGAGTTTGCGGTTATTTACCAAAAGAACTTGTCAAAAGGTGCTCACTATTAAGAGTGCCTTTAAAAAGATATGAGCTTGAACTTGCAGCATTTAGAAAGATTTGAGGTGACTTTTATTCCAACTATATTTTTCTAAACCTACAACCACATTACTTTGTCGTCCATTTCGAAAGCTGCACGAGAGCACAACACAATTGGCGAGCATGGCAAGCTACAGTCCCTAAGTGACGGAAAACTGCAGAAGGCACTATGTAAGCATCTTCCGCATTTAGCAATGCACTTAAATGTGGCATACCCATGGTGCATACAAAACTCACGACTGTAATTAAACAAAGCTTTGCAACACTTACGTCTCGGTTCATGGACTTCATTCGTTATCAAGGTTGGGCCAACCTTTTGTGCCTAAACAACTTCAAAAATTGTTTCAAGGTTCAACAATCAAAGCTTATCAAGTAGATTTATAAAACTATTGACATTGAGTAGTTTCTCAGTAATTAGGAATGAAGAAGTGACATGGCTCTTGAAGAATAAGGAGATATTTTAGCAGAAATTACTCTATACTCTGTTCACTCCTAAGCTGTCAGTGATGTGGGAGCTATGTGCTCGCTGAACCCATCAACCACCTCCCTTTCATCACCTCATCCCACTCTCCAAGTGTGAGCATGAGCGAAAGCGTGATTACATGGTGAAAGATTTAAATATGACTGGTCCAACGAGCATGTAGCTTGCAGCACAGCTACCCTGGCACGTCACTGGTGTACTCGTGGAAGTCAACAAAACCTGTCCCCCTCTCCTGCTACACTGGCCGGCAGCCCCGTGACAAACTGTCCTTTGTGTCGATCGCACGCCACGACCTGCGGCGACGCTTATCTTTGAAAAGTCGACAATTGTGGAGGAAGCTTCTGGGGTTTGTGAAGGGAGAACCCAACAGGGAGCCAGGTGGTTCCCCAGAGACGTCACTTGAAAGACGACGTGAGAGTTGAGGGGCACTTTGGCCTTTGATTTGTTTAAGTTTTCTTTTAAATAAAAGCTAGCGCACGCAGGAATGTTCTTTATTCTATAGGTGACACAGATTAATTCCTGCAGTTAATTGGCCAAAGTATGAAAATTGTTGCACCGCCCCTTTCACACACTGTTAGACCACTGCGAGTCACAGAAGTAGCGAGAGGAAATAGGAGAAGACTTTTCAGCCGTGTTTTATGAATGTCAGTTGGCCAGAGAAACAAATGGAGATGCAAGATGACAGTGACATACATTATAAACATTATGCTTTATGCGAGGATGACAACATAGGTGCAACACAGCACAAACAAGCAAGAGCTGGTTTTTCCTGTTTGTATATTAAAGTTGTGAGGCTGTCATTAAAACGACTATAGTATGGTGGAGAATGATCATTCAGGTCACCAATTGAAGCGGTAAATGTTTTATGCTTGCCAATACCCTGTTAGAGTAAAATGTGAAATAGCACAGATGTCCTGTCTGCACTAACCGTGTACAACAGCAAAAGTGGTAGAACATACATTTTAGCCAAGAGTATGGGATGTCGAACGCTATGCAGGATACTGCTAAAATGAGAGATTGTTTCTGTTATCTCAAATGTGAAGACATGTTAATATTTTTTATGGAAATGAGCTTGCAGTCAGTCAGTTTAGTAAGACAAGCTAAAAGAGGGGGATCGGCAGCCGAGTGGACTAGCGCACACCAGCTCGGAGCACGTGGAGTGAAAGCTCGCGCTGCAGAACCCAGGGATTCTGGGCTCAATCGCCACCCCCATCACGTTTCAATCTGGATGAGCATCGTACCGGCGTGCGGTCGTATATCACTACTGCATGGTGCACGTTAAGCATCCCAGGCTAGCGGTTGTACTGCACTGGCTAAATTGCTCATCTACAGCGAGTGACTCGTCGCAACTTCGAAATGGCTGACCAACTACACGCTGTATAAATATCCACACAACCCCAATTATTATTAAGACAAGCTAAAACTGCTGCGTGGCACAAGCTTTTGCTGTATGTGCCCCGAGCTGCAATACGGTAGGAGGAAAGCCTTGGTAGGTAGGAAAGATTGCATGTTTTATCTTTACCCAGTTAAAAATGTCCATTGGGTCCAATTGGTTT
Organism: Ixodes ricinus; assembly: GCA_037355805.1. Lineage (NCBI taxonomy): Eukaryota > Metazoa > Arthropoda > Arachnida > Ixodida > Ixodidae > Ixodes > Ixodes ricinus. The sequence goes on from JAZHYW010005817.1 coordinate 11,355, forward strand.
CTGACAATTGGAACCAATGAGGAAAACTGTTTGTGATTTCGGACTCCTCATTGAAAAATCCCAATTGGTTCCAACTGTCAAAACCCAATTGAACATTGCCAATTGGTACCAATTGGGCACGACCAATTGGGAAAACCGTTTGTGATTTCGGACTCCTCATTGAAAAAATCCCAGTTGGTTTCAATTGTTATACTCAATTGAGCATTGCCAATTGGAACCAATTGGGAAAACCGTTTGTGATAACTGGACAATGAAACACTAGTAGATGATTTTTTGGGGGTGATTTTTATTGAAATTAAGAGATTCACTCATTCGGCCTCCTCTTGCTTGGTCGTCGTCCTGTTCAGGCGTTGCTCAGTTGGTTCGGTAGTTTCCTCCTGGTCCAGTTTCTCCTCTGCAGCTTTCCTAGGAGCACCAATATAGGTTAAATTACTACATGGCCCATATAAGTCTTCATATTTAGCTTGCAATAAGGAACAATGATGTTTCCCCTTCATAAAACATGACTGTTTATATATTTAGAAATCAAGTCTTCAATGCTCCAGTAAAAGGCGGCCAAAGCCACCCGACAAGGCTTTGCAGGCGGCATTTTGGACTGGTCAGAAATATGGATAAACTAAAATTCTATATTGCTTGAAGGAGAGCATTCGGCAATATGTGCAGTACATCCATAATCGATAAGCAGATTCTGGTATTAGATAATTAGAAGCATGTATTTTTACGTTGCAAAGAAAAAGAACTGTGATCATGTTGACTAAGTCCGATTCCATGCTTCAGATACTCAACGAGTGGCTGTTTCCTATGAGCCACTGAGGCATTCTCTGCTGCAAGGTGTTAGGACAGTTAATATGCTGTAACTATACATATACTGCATAGTTGCCACATTTACAACATAGTTGCACATACTGCATAGCTGCAGCATTTACAACATAGTTGCACATACTACATAGTTACAGTTGTTTGAAAAACACATTTCTGGTGTGTCCTCTATTTTAATAAGGTTCTCCAGCAAAAGCTTTAGCTCCAGCTCTAAAGCGACATTCAGTTTTACAAAAACAAGTTCCCAATGTACAGCGTATTTCCGCGATAAAAGAGAATAGTGTTTCGTCCACCGCAAATATATTCGGATCGTGGCGCGCTCAAACTTTGCCAGATACGTAATCCTAGCCTTTGGCGCAACATGCCAAAGATTTTGGAACATAGAGTGATTTGATTCAAAACGTAGAAGCAATTTTCTGAAAATTTCAATGGCCTACGTGTTGCATCCCGGTAGCGTTTTTTCGCTAAAACGTCAATCGTTCATGTAATATAGACTCCAAAGTTCCAGGACCTGCTAGTGTTATTTTAGCGAATTTCGGAGACACTAAACCTCATTTAAAAATTCCGAACAATCGCTTTATAAGTGTTCAATCAGATAACTCTAAATCTGTGGCTAACACTTTTTTTTTCTTTCGCTCAGGCATCTGAATAAACTGGGCAGACTTTCAAACTGACAGCTCAGAAAATTCTCTTCTGTAAAGTTTCATCCGTTCAGGCTCCTACCCTGTACTGACCATGAAGCTAAAGGTGTCTCGGCATATTTATTAAACCGAAATCGCCGATTTGCAATGCAGCAAGCACTAAGAAAAGAAACAAAGAAGTGTCCTTACCTTGACTCCAGAACCGTTTGCTATCCATCCGTCGCGCTCCAACGAAGTGGCAGGCCCAATGAAATAATTCTCACCGCACTATTCAGCACTCGCAGCAATAAAACAACAGAACTTTCTTGAATTAACCATGCCTAATATGCCAACGTGCCATCAGTGCGATTGCTGCCATGTGCGTGCGCGCTTCTTCACGGCCGCCATCTTGCCCAGTGTGTACAGACGCTTCCAACCATTCCCACCAATTTTGGCCAAAATTAAAAAAAAATAATATTACACCGGGATATTAAGAAAAAAAAATCCTGACATATTTAATTTACATGCACAAGTTTTCCTCATTTTGAAATGAAAAAAAAAATGTGGAAGTGCTATTAATTAGTACACCCCATGATTGGGTTGAATTCCAATAAAATTATTTACCACTTGCAACTTATTTATTTCTATTGATTTTGGGATTATTAAATACTCAATAAAATATGATTACGATTGGTACCCATTGATATTCTAAATGTACCCAGTGGGTATTTTAACTGGGCTGCCAAAAACAAAATATGTACAATGTTTTCTCCAGACGAATTTAATCAAACATTACCTAATATAAATAGAATAACCAATAAAAGACAACTGAAGGTACAATTATGTATCAAGTGCCAATTGAAAAGTATAGTTTGAGTTGGGATAATCAACTGGACATTTTCGTCCCAATTCGCATAACTAATTGTTCATCTTAATGGCAGTTGGATTCAACTAGTTACAACCGGTGCCAACTGAACTTGTAATTGGTACCAATTGGCACAACCAATTGTTTAGTTAATGCCAATTGGATTCAGCTAGTTACAATTGGCATCAATTGAACTTCCAATTGGAACCAACTGGCATAACCAATTGTTTACTTACTGCCAATTGGATCCAACTAGTTACAATTGGCATCAATTGAACTTCCAATTGGAACCAACTGGTACAACCAATTGTTTGCTTATTGCCAATTGGATCCAACTAGTTACAATTGACATCAATTGAACTTCCAATTGAAACCAGTTGGAAACAACTGGTACCAATTGAAATTCCAATGGTTCTCAATGGTTATTTTTAACTGGGTACTGAAAAATATACTGGTTGAAGTTTCCAGTTCATTAATGACATAGTTCAAAATGGGGAGCTTGTTGGCTGTACCATATGGTTGTGCAGGAAAATATATCGTGTTTGTTGGGATGTTAATGGACGTTGAAGACCCTAGGCTAGGAGGGGTACTGCACTGGCTGCATTTCTCACCTACAGCTGAGACACCTGATGCCCACTGAGGCTCACTAACTTCTGGCTGCCTAAAACACATGCAACACAATTATTTTAGGGCTACAAAGTGATGTGACTGGGAAAACTGTGTACAGGTTGCATAACATGCCACATGAGAAATTTAGTGCAACTAAATTCTGGTGAAGGGGATCCAGCCACGAAGAGGAGGGGCAAACCAACCGGGAGCAAGCAGGTAGTGGCAAGGGTTGAACAACGGAGTCTGGCGTGTCCCGTGCAAGTCGACTCCGACGATCATCCGGATGAGTGTTTCAGCGACAACCGGACAAACTCTGTAATGACCCGAGGCCCTTGCGGGAATTCTCGGCGGCGACCCAGGACACCTGAAGACGAGAAGCTGGAATGATAATTCACCGGCAGGAGCAACTCTTGGCAGTGACTTGAAGGAACCCACCCAACTATCTTCACTTCTGGCAGGTGCCCGAGGCATGGCCATTTTAAGATTGGTCGGTGCCCACAAGAGGTTGAATCCAGGTGCCACAGTTGGAGCACCTGGATTCGACGACCAAGCAGGTGAACAGCTGGTTTGCCGGAGCTTCAGGACGGTGACAAGAACCGGAAAATCAAGTCCACACAAACAGAGTAGGATTGAAGTTCATTTGCACATTTGTATATATTTTTACAGTTTTCCAAATATACTTTCTTTAATCCTACAACGGTCCAGCCAACTCCCTTGTCATTTGATATGGTGACAAGAGGGTCATTGTTCGTGTTGAGAGACTGCTTCATGCCTGTGAAGGCCTAGGTAGGTTGAAATATTCAAACGAGGTTGCACTGTTTCAGGAGGGACGCAGTCAACCCGCATTATTCTAGAAACAAATTTTGAAGTTGCAGATTTTGTGATACTTTACAAGAGCATGCCAAAGCTTTGATAAGTGTCCCTAAAGTGTGACTATCTTATATTTCGCATATAACCGTGTTAAGGTCCTTCGCAAGCGAACCTGTGCGACTCCGCGGTACTCGTGCCAGTAAAATTTGGCGTTGCAGTCTCCCGCGGTGCGGAACCCTTCGGACAGTTGAACGAGGTTGGCTGCCATCGTAGGCAGTTTCTCGGATGTGCGCTACTCGCGGCCGAGCGCCAGTCTAAACAACTGTTTGTGTGGGACTGGTTCAGGTCGTCTGGCATTGTACGTACCTTTCGAACACGACATTTCACGTTATAAATGCAAACGAGTCTATCGTCTTTTCTCCAGCTAAGCTTAGGCTTCACTAGCTCGGCGTACAATACAAACAGTAACGCCTCCATCAAACTGACACTGGCATTCTTGAGTACGGCGTGTTTCATTGCACGGAGATGCTCGAGACTATAAAAACACAGTGACATGAACTAGAAACCACAAACCTTTGGAAGCGTGCGAGATCCGAACGAAAAACCGCGCGCACAACAGCGTAGCGTAAACACGTCCGCCCGCGTCGTCTCGGGAGTGCAATCGCATCTTTGGACGTTATTTAATGCTAGCGCAACGACTTTTGTTTCTAATTAAAAGCATCGCGAACTATTTTAACCATTATTGCACCCCGCGCAAGTGCCTATTACAGCGAATTTGTAATTAAAAGAAAACAAAAATAAAAAAGGGCTGCTGCCGCTAAAGGGAACAGCCAATGACGTCATAGTCACGTGGACCAATAGGAGTCGACAACGTTTTGTTTTGTTTGTTTTTGTTTTTTCCTTGGCTCCGCCCCCTGTAATGGGTAGGATTTCAAAATACGCGACCCGGGCCAATGCAGATCGAAGCCATCGTGAACGACGTGCCGCTGGTGAGGGTGTGGCAGAAGCTGCGCGCGTTTCTCTTCTAATTAAAGGAATTCACAGATAAACAAAAAGAACTATATTAGATCAACTCGATTACAGAAATATGCTATACTACACAGTCATTGTTCAGGTCGGCGTCGCCGCGATCTTGTCCGTTCGAGTTCCTTCGTTCGACTGACCCATTCTTCTCCCCCACCACACAGACACTCGCCTAAGCCGTCCTCCCGAAACCTGTCTCCCCACTTCCCCCGGCTCCTCTTCAGCGGGTCCCCTCTGCCGCCAGAGTGTCTGGCTCGCAGCTGCAAGTAATCAAAGGGGGACCCGCCGACCGGGAAGAAACGGGGCTCACCCGCGGGCCGTGTAAGCCAAATCCGCTGCGGAGGTCACGATGGCGGCGTTTAAGCGGGGTCTCCCCTAATGTACTTTCTTCGCGTATTGTGGAACACACTCCCGCCCCGGGGAACGAGCAGGGCTTGTCACTTTTCACGTGGCGAGTTCCAGCGGGTACAGCAGTTGCACTGGACGTCTAAGGATCGTTCCGTTGGGAAGGCGCACCGAACACGAGCGCACATGACCGTCCCGTCCCCTTTGCACCCCCTCAGTTCGCCCCACTCTCTACTGTATTCGCGGTGCCTTTTCCTCATGCACCAAGACCACGTCTCCGTCTTTCAGACTGTTGACCTGCGTCTCTGTCGATTGGTGCGCTGAGCGTAATTGCAGCAGATATTCTTTTTTCCATCTTCTCCAAAAACTGTCCATTACTTTTTGACGATGCCGCCAACGTCTGGAGAGCTCACCCTTCGTTGACTCTCCTATTCTGTCCAGGCTTTTTGACGGCAAGGTTGTCGGCCGCCTGCCCGACAGGAAGTTCGCCGGAGTCAAGATCGGTTGGTCTGGCAGGTCGTCGTGGATTGTTGCCAGTGGTCGGGAGTTCACGACGGCCTCCACCTCGTGCAAAATAGTGGTCAATTCTTCAAAGCCGAACCGATTTGTTCCGAGGATGATGCGCAGGCTTCGCTTGACGGTTTGAACCATCCGCTCCCAGAAGCCGCCCCACCACGCTGCTCGTTCCGCAATAAATTTCCATTTGATTCGATTTTGGGAACAATGATCTTGAAATCGATCACTCCTCAAGATCGGCCAAATACCGGACAGGTCCTTCGAGACTCTTTTAAACGTAAGAGCATTGTCCGAATAGATGACACCGGGCAGTCCTCTTCGGGCAGTGAAGCGCTGGAAGGCCATGATGAAGGCCTCCGTCGATAGGCTTGAGACCAGCTCCAGATGAACGGCTCGAGTTACCGCACAGGTGAAAAGCGCGATTTACGACTTCTCGTCAGAATTAGCAGTCTTCACCATTAGTGGACCAGCGAAGTCGATGCCGACCACCTCAAAGGGGTCCGCTTGATTGACGCGATCCTGCGGCAACGGTGCGGTCGGAGCAGTAGCCGGTTTCAGTCAAGCGAGTCGACAAGCGTTGCACTGATTTATGATCTTTTTGGTCAGCTGTTGCGCCCGCGGTACCCAGTAGCGCTCACGGAGTTGGTCTAAAGTATCTTGAAGCCCGCCGTGCAGTGTTCGCTGATGACAGTCTCGCACCAGCAGCTCCGTTAAATGGTGCTCGGGTGGGAGCAGGAGCGGGTGCCTGACTTCGACGGTCTCGTTCAGCTGCTGAAGTCACCCCCGACGCGCAACAGCCGATCGGGGTCGACGAACGGGGTGAGGGAGACGAGATTGGATCGACTTTCCAGTTTCTTATCCGCGATTAGCGCTGTCAGTTCTTGTGGATAAGCCTCTTGTTGCGTTCTTGCGATCCACCAAGTCTCTGCTCGTCCTAATTCTTCAGCCGTCAGTGGTCCTTTCCGCTGACCGCTTTGCTCTCTGCAGTTCTTGAAAAACCGCATAATCCATGCCGTAATCCTGAGGACTCGTTCCAGTGTGCCGTACCGCTCCAGTTCCAACAGCGGTGCACTTGTCTCGGTTGTAGTCTGCAACGCATGATATTCCCGCTTCCCTTCCTCTTCAACCAGGGAACCCAGAACGTTATCAAAGATGGTGAAGTTTGGCCACGCCTCTTCAGCCTTGACAAGCCAAGTTGGCCCCCACCACCATAGTTTACTTGTTTGAAGGTCTTCCGCGCTGATTCCCCGCGTCATCAAATCCGCAGGATTTTCCAGCCCAGGGCAATGTTTCCATGCAGAAGGCCCCCCTCCAGCCTGTATCTCGATCACTCGGTTTGCCACGAATGGTTTCCATTTTGCCGCTGATCCTCGAATCCAGTGGAGCGTGATCATGCTGTCGGTCCAGTAGAACACCTCTTGAATGTTCATGACCACTCCGAGGTACTTGCCTATTCGTCTTCCAATCACCGCCGCCATCAGCTCGAGTCGAGGGAGTGTCAGTCGCTTTATAGGCGCCACACGGGATTTTGAGAACACCAAGTTTACTTCGACCTTCCCGTCTTTTCCTTCCACTCTCAGATAGGCACAGGTGCCGTACGCCACCGGGCTCGCGTCACAGAAGATATGTAGTTGTAGAGAACTCACAATCTCTCTTGGCTCCTTCATGACGCAGCGACGAATCAGCACTGTCTGAATCTGCGGTAGTTCGGCACTCCATCGTCGCCATTCCACTAGCAGCTCGTCGGTCAAATCGTCGTCCCAGCCAAGTCCGCATTCCCAAATTCGCTGGAACAAGACCTTCACTCGTATCACGAAAGGTGCCAGGAGTCCCAACGGGTCGAAAACTCTAGCCGCCGCACGGAGCCCATAGCGCTTCGTCCTTCCGCTGCACGTAACGAAGTTGAGTACCCTCTCCACTGGAACAGCCAGCGTGTCCGTGTCCCGTCGCCATAACAGCCCAAGCACTCCCTTCGGCTCCGAAAAGGCGGATGTCGTCGAACCCCCGTCGAACGAATTTTGCAGCTCTGTAGCGTTGGTTGACCATTTTCGTAGTTTCATCCCTGCATCAGCTAATATCCGACTGGCTTGGTCCTGTAGTAGCGCTGCTTCTTCGATCGTTGAGGATCCAACCAGCAAGTCGTCGACGTAAACCGACTTTCGAAGCAGCTCTGCAGTTGATTTGAGGTCTCCATTTACGCCGTTCAGGTGATGCACAAGCGTGGCGGTAAGCAGAAAAGGGCTGGCGGAAGTCCCAAATGGCACTCTGGTCATCCTCCATTCCTCGACGCGTGATTCAGAACTTTCTGTCACCGGATCTCTCTGAGCCCATAGGAAGCGGAGTGCGTCTCTATCTTGTGGTCGGACACCGATCTGTAAAAATGCCTTTTCTATATCTGCCGTCACAGCGATCGGGTGCATACGAAAGCGCACCAAGATCCCGACGAGGTCAGCGTTCAGGTTCGGTCCCTTGTCTAGGTGTTCGTTAAGTGACGCAGCTCCAGGCAGATGTGAAGAAGCATCGAAGACGACTCATAGTTTCGTTGTCTCCGATTCGTTCCGAATGACCGGTTGGTGCGGCATGTAATACATCCGGTAGCATGACGACTCGGCGTCTGGAGAGTTCGTTGGAACCCTCTCAGCGTGTCCTGCTGTTATGTAGCTGCCGATGGCGTTGTCATACTCAATCGAGAGGGACTCATTCCGTGAAAGTCTTTTCGTCAAACCCCCGAGACGTTTCAACGCCAGCGTACGGTTGTCTTTCAGGTCGCCGGTGCTGGCTTTCCATGGCAAGCCTACCTCGTACCGTCCATCAATTTTCTTGATTGTCTCGTTGAACTCTGTCAGTACCTCGTTGTGCTCCTCTGTCTTGCTACATGGCCGATCAGCGATGCCGATGCTCTCCAGCTCCCAAAACCCGCGCAGCACGTCTCCGACGTCCTCGTTCTCCGCGGGTCCGACCCTCAGAACGCACACCATGCTGTTGGCGTTGCCGCTGAGGGAGCTGTGGTGGGATACGGGGCCCTGAAAGGTCCACCCAAAAATGGTGCTGATGGCGACCAGTTTTTGATTTTCTTCGCACCGCAGCACTTGGTCTCCGGTGACCCTCCATAGCTGATCTGATCCGACTAGCAGAGATATGCCCTCCTCCGCCGGAACTCCAGGAAACAGGAGCGCATCCGCAATGCGGCGTCCGTCTTTCTCCACCCGGCGAACAAACACGTGGTCGGCGGGCACCCAAACGACATCCTTGCAAATGAAGGGTACCTCGACGGCCTCGACCACGCATTCTTCTTGGCCGTACTGACTGCGCAGTCGTACCTCGACCAGTCGTCGTCGTTGTGGTCGTGTCGAGCAGTGGCCAAACGTATTCAGTCGGAGGCTGGTTTCTCCTAGAACCTTGAGGCCGAGCTTGCGCGAAACATCCTCTCGGATGAAAGTACGTTGACTGCCTCCGTCGATGATGGCCCGCACGTAGCCGCGTCTTTTCCCCTCCACAGCCCAGGCCCGGAAAGTCTGAAGGAGAACCTCGGAGTCCAATGGGCCGTCGTTACGTTCGGAGATCGCGTTTTGGACGCTAGTCAGAGGCGCATCTCGATTTGGGTTCCTTAGCGCGGGCTTCCAGTCGGGGTCACACATCGATGTCGCATGCCTGCCGGAACATCCCGCGCACGACACCTTCCGACGACACTCTCTTGCTCGGTGCCCCCCAGTGTGCATCTGAAGCATCGGGAGCCCTCTGCCAGCTTCCTTTTCTTTTGGTCGAGTTTGAGATCGGAAGTACATAGTTCGGCTGAATGCTTGGTTGAACCGCAAAAGAAGCACTGGCCAGTGATGCTTGTGTGCAACAGTGCCGCAGCTGGCATTCTTGATCCATCGATCCTAGTCTTCCGCGGTGGGTCATACCGCTCGGCCACGACCCCGGCTCTCTCTCTGCTCTCGACCTCGACACGAAGAAACCCAAGAATCTCGGCGAGCTCACCTTCGGCATCGGCGGATTGCAGCGGCGAGGGACAGATCCCGCGCAGAGGAGAGCGAGTCGATCGAGCAGCCGGCGTCTTGTCCTGTTGCATTCGGCGACGTTGGATCTCTCTCCGACATCCCGGACGCCCTGTAGGCGGTGTTGCCCGACTGCCACCGGTGGTAGTCCAGCACAATCTCCTTCGGCAGGGCCCTGAGAAGAATGTCCGACATCATTGTGCAGTAAGTTGACGATCCCACGCCGAGACCTCTTAGCCCTCGGATATTGGTCTGCACATGGTCGTAGATCCTCCTCAGTCCCCTTGTGTCCTTCGCGGACGCCACTGGCGGCAGAGATCGGAGCTTCGCCAGGTGGTCTTGTTCAATTCTTCGCCTGTCGCCGAACCGCTGCGTCAGGATGTGGATGGCATCGTCGTAGCAGGCCTCCGTGGCCTGAAGTCCTGCGATTGCGGCAGCAGCTGGTCCGGTGACGAGTGTGCGAAGGTAGTGGAACTTTTCCGATCGTGTGATGCTGTCGTTGTTGTGAACAGCACCACTGAACTGTTCCCAAAAGCTCTGCCAACCGCCGACATCTCCGTTGAAGGTCAGGAGTCGCAACTTCGGGAGCTTCACTCCACTTGTCCTGTTGGAAGGAGGTACTGAAGCTGTCGCCGATGTGGTCTCGTTCAAGGGCGCCGTCGTTGGCAGTTCCTTTTGTCGTAGTGATGCAATCTTGCAGCCCAGCAGCGCTAGCACTCGGGTGGCGTCGTCGTCGTATGCGGATACCGTCGTGTATTCCGCGACGAGATCCTCCAGCGGCACTTGGTCCTCGATCTCTGCATTTAGAGACCGAAGCGTCTGGTTGCATGCGCTGATTCGTTCTCGCCAGGCAGTCACTGTGGCCAGATCCGCTGTCTCCAGTCCCGCCGACGCCTCGCTGATGAGCCTTGTGGTTTGCTCCCGTTTGACTCCACGTTTTCCTTTAAGCCGCTCCATCGTTTGCCGTTCACGAACACGCACCCAGCTCTTTCACAGCGTTCCAGTGAGGCGGTCACAAAGATCAAAACCGCTCACCTCGTTCAATGTTCTTTCCCGGGTTTCGGCACCATAGTTTCTGTGGCAGAAGCTGCGCGCGTTTCTCTTCTAATTAAAGGAATTCACAGATAAACAAAAATAACTATATTAGATGAACTCGATTACAGAAATATGCTATACTACACAGTCATTGTTCAGGTCGGCGTCGCCGCGATCATGTCCGTTCGAGTTCCATCGTTCGACTGACCCATTCTTCTCCCCCACACACACAGACACTCGCCTAAGCCGTCCTCCCGAAACCTGTCTCCCCACTTCCCCCCGGCTCCTCTTCAGCGGGTCCCCTCTGCCGCCAGAGTGTCTGGCTCGCAGCTGCAAGTAATCAAAGGGGGACCCGCCGACCGGGAAGAAACGGGGCTCACCCGCGGGCCGTGTAAGCCAAATCCGCTGCGGAGGTCACGATGGCGGCGTTTAAGCGGGTCTCCCCTAATGTACGTTCTTCGCGTATTGTGGAACAGAGGAGCTAGACACCGGCGCCAGCGTCTCAATAATCGGTGAGCCGAAGTTCAATTCAATCTTTCCGGGAACGTCGTTGGAACCCTCTGAAGTCAGACTGAAGAGCTATTCAGGCGAACTCTCAGCGGTCCTGGGGAAGATTACCGCAGCAGTCAAGGTGGGGACGCGTGGGTCGACGCTGCCGTTGTTCGTTGTGAAAGGCACATGCCCGACGCTCCTGGGCAGAGACTGGATGGAAGCATTCAAGATTACCATTTCGAAGCCTGAGGGGGTGAATGCGGTCAGCTCTGTCACAGCTTAGTCGAACAGTTCAGTGAAGTTTTCGCCGAAACGCTCGGAACGTTGGAGGGTGTGTCTGCAAAGATTGTTCTGAAGGAAGGGTCAAAACCCAAATTTTTTAAAGAAGACCAGTGCCGTTTGCGCTCCGTGACAGAGTCGTGGAGGAACTGCAGCACATGCAGCGTGAAGGGATCTTACGCCCCGTCAAGACATCGCAGTGGGTCGCGCCAGTAGTTCCAGTGGTGAAACAGGATGGCCGCATGCGCCTTTGTGGCGATTTTAAGATCACCATTAATACAGCGACGGTCAGCGAAAGCCGAAAGCTATCCGATCCCTAGGATTGAGGAACTGTTCGCAAAACTGAGCACCGGGGTGAAGTGCACAAAGTTTGACTTAAAGGACGCCTATCAACAGGTCCCATTGGATGCACAGTCACAAGAGTTGGTCACGATCAATACACTAAAAGGCCTTTTCCAGTTTACAAGGCTCCCATTTGGCGTTGTGTCTGCCCCTGCATTGTTTCAGCGAGAAATGGATAACCTTCTGGGCGACCTGCCACACGTGGCAGTCTATTTCGGTGATATACTCGTGACCGGTGCAAGCGACGAAGATCATTGGGAAAATGTTTGCCGGGTTCTCGGGCGCCTTCAGGAGGCCGGTCTTCGTCTGAAGCTAGCCAAGTGCGAGTTCATGAAGGAGTGCGTAGAGTACTTGGGACATGTTGTCACGAGCAAAGGATTGCATCCTAGCCCCAAGAATGTCGAAGCAGTCCTCTTGGCTCCAAGGCCGCAGGACATTAAGACCCTTCAGAGCTACCTGGGCCTTATTAATTTTTATCGCAAGTTTATTCCCAGACTGTCTTGCAGTACTGCACCCGCTGAATCGTCTGCTGGTTCCAGACGTGCGGTGGACCTGGGACGTCACCTGGAAGAGGAGGCTTTCTGCCAAAGCAAGGCACTACTGGCATCAGCAGAAACTTTGGCTCATTGCGATCCCAAGAAGAGGACAGTCCTGGTCACAGATGCATCGCCGTATGGTCTCGGTGCGGTTCTGGCTCAGAGAGAGGAGTCCGGAGAAGAGCGGCCTATCGCACTTGCATCTCGGAGCTTGGTTGTTGCCGAGCGGAATTACAGCCAGCTGGACAAAGAGGCACTGGCTCTGGTGTTTGGAGTGACACGTTTCAAGCAGTATCTCTGGGGTCGTTCATTTGAGGCTGCCACCGATGATAAACCACTGCTCGGGCTCCTGGCAGCTGACAAACCGATTCCCGAGTCATGTTCGCCACGTGTCTTACGTTGGGCATTGTTCTTGTCTGGGTACGACTACACCTTGAAGTACAGGCCTGGCGGACAGATCTCTCACGCAGACGGGCTGAGTCGGCTGCCCTTACCTACAAGCGAGGTCCAGGTCGAGCGCCCTCCAGAGGTGTTCATGCTCCAAGGATGCTACCCAAGAGTGTTGTCAGCGCAGGCTGTCGCTGCAGCTACGAGCAGAGACCCGTACTTGTCACAACTGCGAGCTGCATTGTGGACGGGGCAGGGGGCACCCCGGGACCAGCCGTGGAAGCCATATGAGGCTCTGTTCATGGAGATGAGCGTTCAGAGTGACTGCATCTTGCTGGGAAGCAGAGTGGTTATCCCCAATCGTTGCAGAGGAGGTGCTCCAGCTGCGACATGAAAGTCACCCAGGAGTCTCGAAGATGAAGGCAGTGGCCCGGAGCCACGTTTGGTGGCCAGCTCTGGATGAGGACATCGTGGCAGCACTGGAGGCATGGGGTACCTGTCAAGAAAATCAGCAAGCCCCAAGGCCGGTACCAGTCAGGCCATGGCCATTTCCGGAGAGGCCGTGGTCTCGGCTACATGTAGACTTTGCGGGACCCCTGAGGAACACCTATCTGCTTATCGCGGTCGACGCATTTTCCAAATGGATTGAGGTGTTCCCAGTGAAGACACCTTCGGCGTCCGCGACTGTCGATTGCCTGCGGAGGATGTTCGCAATTCAAGGTCTGCCAGATGTGGTTGTACCGGACAATGGTCCGGCATTCGTCAGCGAGGAATTCAAGGCATTTTTGCGGAGGAATGGTGTCAGACAGGTGCTGGTGCTCCCGTACCATCCTGCGTCCAATGGGGCAGCCGAACGTGCGGTGCAGCATCAAGCAGAAGTTGAAGAAGGCTGGATCTGGAGACCTTCATACACAGATAGCAAGACTGTTGCTCTCATACAGGACAACGGCGCATGAAGTGACTGGTTGTAGTCCTGCTGAACTCCTGATGGGCCAGAAGCTCAAGACCGCACTGAACTTACTGCGACCAGATCTTCGAACTGCAGTGAATCTGAAGCAGCTCCAGCAGAGCGTACGGAACAACGAAACACCGAGACTCGTGGATATCCAGCCCGGGATGCCAGTGTACACCCATAATTTCCGACCAGGCCCGAGTTGGGTGCCGGCTCCTGTGGAGTCCGACCAGTGGTTTGCGTCCGCTGCGGCTACCGGATGGCCGAGTGTGGACAAGGCACCATAATCACATCCGTGAAGCACCACAACCCCACAGCTTGTCTGGTGGCCCGGTGCCCTCACTCACCACTTGCCCAAGCACGGCCAGTGTCGAACCATCTGCTGTGGACACCAGTGAACCTGCTGCTGACGCCACACCTGCTCCAGCTGCGTGTTCTCCGGAGGTGGGCGCCGAGTTGACTACTGTTTCTGGAGACAACAGGCACCAAGGTGCCCATTCGAGTACAAGGACTGGGGTCACTGTTCGTCCAGAGCCAGCGATACATCCGCAGACTCCAGTTCGTCGGGGCACACGAATAAGGAAGCCGGTGGTTCGGTTCTCGCCTTGAAGAGTGTGATGAACAGTTACCTTGCGTTGTTCCAGCATGTTGTTAAATCTTTATTTTGTTACTGCTAGTTTTGTATAATGGACGACTCTTTATAAGAGGGGAAGAAGTGTTGTAACCGTTGACCCGGTAGGGGCGCCGCCGTGCCCCTGACAAATAAACGTGCGGCAGCTGTTGCTGCAGGCATTCTGCACTGAGACTCGAGTTGGGTGTCGTCAATCATGACACTTGAGAAGCAGGTGGAGGAGCTCAGGCAGGGGGAAGCGTGGAAGGCAGGGCACGAAGAGCGAAAAAGGAGTGTGAGGACGTCATCGGTGTAATTAGAGAAGGGGAAGAGCGAGGAATGATGGCAGAATTGCAGGGCATTCTCAGCGTAGGGGTCGACAAGAGGGTCGACCTGGAAACACAATGGGAGAGATGGTAATACTAACTTTATTCTTCACCACAGATACATGTGGAGGCCAGAGAAAAAGCTGCATGAACACAACTTGACAAAGCTCCGGACCCCCATTCAGCAGCTACGACACGACACATAATCTATTCACAATGAACATTTCATTTTTGAGCATTTATATATGAACATAAATAACATATGCATAATCAAGATTTAAAACTATGAATGGCGCCACTTTTCCCCGGATAGATGGGCTTTCGAGCATGGTATACGGTCGCACCCCCACGCGGCTAAAGAAGTCCCATTGCTCCTAGGCGAGAGTGAAGGCCATAGGGAAAATCGCTCTCTAGCCCGGTCATAGAAGACATGGCAGGGCAGCACTGAGCATCTAGCTCGATTTTATTTCTCAACACTGATTGCGGGGTCTCCCAAAAACAATATGGAAGTACGAGGAAACTTCATGAGTTGTGATCCTGGACCCGCTTGCTAGTACAGCGTCTGAGCTGACACTGAGTGAAAGAAAGCACTGCAAAGGGTGGGACGCGCAAGCTCTTTAGGCGCGGCTTGAGTCCCGCTCAGCCGTGCACTGGATTTGGCAGTGCTTTCTGTCCCCCAGTCTCAGCTGAGACGCTGCTTCTAGCAAGTCGGCCCTGGCTGCTTATAATTAGTTGCAAAAGGCAAGAATCATGGTTGGAGTAAAGCGCAAAATGGAAGCTTGGAGTCGTCGTATTATTAAACCATGAAAGTTAATCGTCTGACATTGTTCTTATTTCAATAAATGAAATAAATAGTAATCCAAAGACAACCTAGGGAGGGTTTTGCCCCTTGTGCAACGCTTTTTATAGCACACTGCATGGGAAAGGGGTTCATGAGACCCTTTTCCTGAGCCTCAAATTTGAGCCACGATGACTAGCTGTTTGTTGCTTTACCCTGAGGCCCAGCCACTGCGGTTTGGACATAACGCTCTCTGTAAGTTGTCTACAAATAGAGTTATGTTTAAACTGAAAATCTCATATCCTTGCACGATGGCGAAGAAAACAGAACAGGCGCAGTGTGAAAGCTGGAACCTTAAAAAAATGTTTTTCCGTTTATCTTGAAGTGGAGGAAAAGAAATTTCCCTGCCTCATCGTTATCATTTGTAGCTCAATATTTGCACCTTTTGTGGTGTCGGAACATGGCGGGCAGCATTGAATAGCTTATTTATAGGCACTAGGTGTCTTTGAAAACATGCCCCTTGTGAAGCGCTTTTTTTTATTTCTTGCAAGATTGATTCACTGCAAGAATGAGGAAGAAGCACGAGGAAATATTTGAGACGAGAATCCTCTGCGTCAGGGACAGAATCAGCGCCACTTTTCCTGAATTTCTCAACCTCGAATTTCAACCACCTTTCAAAAGGTGGCAAAAGTGCACGCCGTCTGCTACAACATAAGTCCATTTTAATATTTAAGACAATTAGTGTGCTTAAAAAAATTACAACCATAAAAAGCGATTTTAGTTAGAAAGAGAGAAGCTATAAGTAAAGAATCGTTTCTTAAATCCTGCTCTCTGAAACTGGTTTCTAGCGTACAGAGTCGAGCTCTAAAATAGTCTTACGATTTAAAATTTTTAGAACAAATCTGAATATAAGTACAACAAAACCAGCCTTGCAGAGAACCAGCCCAGTTCCTCTAGCATACAATAAAAAAATGAGATTAGATGCCAGAACGCTATCTGAGAAAACCAAGAACGCTTTTGAAGGGAATTCTTTCAAATTTTATCACAGTCAAGTGGTTTATAAAAACTGCTGAAGTTGCACTGCTCATATTTTTTATGCTGAATTTCTACGCTTACCAGGAGCATTATTAAATGTATTATTAAAAGTAATTGCTGCCTTAGTGTCATGATGTAGGCAAGTTGGTTCATGGTAGACGGAAATAAACAGCGCGCAAAAATAGACAAGGACGAAAGAAAGGTGCAAACGACACAAGCGCTGAACTCACAACTAAACATTTATTGAAAAAACACCAACGAAGTAAACCACACTATCGCTTCAGCACGTGTCAAGATAGGCAATTTCTTTTTTGTGAAGAAAAACCGATGTTTGGCTGACGCATGCCTCTTTGCCCTCTTTTGTTATTGCATATGCTTCCAATAATTCTCTGGTAGTTTGATCTGTGCCCCTCCCGATGATGGTGATGTTGTTGAATTGGGGCTGGCATTTACAGGCAGCACAATGCAGAGGCAAGTGACCCCCAGCGGTCGACCGGAGTGTCCAGTCATGTTCACGTGCCCTGTCATTAATGCATCCGCCAGTTTGGCCGATGTACACTCTTCCGCAGCTTAGTGGGATCTTGTATACGACGCCAACCGCACAATCAACATACAGTCGAAGCTCATTATAACAGACCTGGTTACAACAGACATTTGGATATAACATACCGATTTGTGAAGTACAGTTGGTTTCGCCTCTATGCACCATTGACTCAACTTCATATCTGCATTCAACATACTCCTTTACAACAGACCGAAATCTGGGTCAAAATAAAGGTCTGTTATAACGAGCTTAGACTGTACTTGTTCCTGTGCTTTACGGCACATTGGCTCTTGCCTCCAGCCTTTTCCGCAATTCTAGGGCAGAGTTGCGCCAACTTTCGAGGTGCCGAAAAAACAACGGGGACGTCAAACCGCCCAGCTACGCTTTTTCAAATTGTGCGAGAGTTTGTGCATGTAAGGGAGTACCTGGGGTCTGGTTGTGGGTCTCTCTTTTTCTGACTTAACCCTGCCTTCATCTTTTTTAACAACGTCTGCGCCACTGCCAGAATAACTGACGCTGGGAAGCCTGCATCTGTCAGCCGCTGTACCTGCATCCTAAAACTTTCTGACATTGAATGGTAGCAGGACTTTTCCAGGGCGGTCTGGAGGCAAGAGGACGCAATGCTTCTTTTTACGAGTTTAGAGTGGGCGGAATCATAAGGGAGAAGTCCCTTCTTAGAGCGATGGTTGGTAAAGCCACACACGTGACTTTCTCCAAAATCTAGTCTAAGGTCTAAAAATTGGAGGTGTGCCCCATCCTGGAGTTTATGGGTAAACCTTCGCCACCCAGAATGCTGAGAGAACACATATCCAACACTGCTTTTACAGTCCTCTCCCCAGAGGCACCTCCAGACCTTCTAGATAACCACTAGATAATCGTCAACATATCTAAAAACTTTGTTAACACCCTCCTCATCTAGGTTTCCATTGATTGCCCGATCACATTTAGCCAAGAAAATGTCACAACGTACCGGCGCTACACAGGAGCCAATGCAAATTCCTTCTTTTTGCACATAGTAGCCATTGTCATACATGATTAATGTCGACTGCAAATAAAACTTCAACAGTTTCAAGAAACTATCGACTCCTACGCCGCACTCATTTTGAAACTTGATGACACTGTTTTCATCGATACATTCCCGCACAGACACAAAGAGCCCCTCGTGAGGCACGGAGTAGAAGAGGTCCTCCACATCTATAGAGAATGCCGCTGCATCTGCGTGTTCGCCTCCACTAAGGTATTCCACAACCGCCTGCGAATTTCGGACTAGAAACGGGTCTCGGAGCTCTAGGGTACTAAGATGACACAAGAGAAACTGGCTAACCTGTTTCTGCCACGCCCCCCTTTCCGTTACAATGGCCCGGAAGGGCGAGCCCACCTTATGCGTTTTAACGGAAAAGAAAACTTTTAGGTGGTCTTCCTTACCCTTCTTTATGTCTTTTCCTAATTTGGTCAACTCAAGAGTATCGCACAACTTCAGTGCTGCGCTCTTGACATTTTTTGGGTCGAGTGAGGTCGGTTTAAAGTTCTTACAAACCGCTGTTCTAGATTTACTCCTTAGCATGTCCTGAGGTAGAACGACAAATCCCCCTCTTTGTCTGCTTGGAGCAAACCAAGGTCACTTTCCTGAAAAAAATGACACAATATTTCTCAGCGTGCCCCCCACAAGCGATGTTGACCTGTTTGGAGTGTTTCGTGACAATCAACCCCCCCAAAACACACCTTTCTCTTTCTTCCTTGTCAGTCTTTTCCGACACCCTCCGTACTAAGGCCAGCAGTTCATGTGGCCTTAAATGCGGTTCCACGCTGTACTTGGGTCCTTTTTCCAGAGTTCTCGTCACATCCGCTGGAAGCTGAACGTCTCCAAGTATTGTCAAACTGCCTCCACGTTGCACCGTTGTCCGCGCTCTTTTCGGTAATGCGGTTCGAACTTGTTGCCACATAAATTCTGTCACCTGATCCAGCAGCTGAAGATGCTCTCTGTGTCTCCGAAATCCCGACGATGATGCCGCACCACACAAGCAAAGCACTTTCAAGTAGTCTTGCAGCAGCCGAACTTGTCTCCAGTTTTCCGACCTTAAAATCTCGCACATCCTTTTCGCATGGCCGCTCGAAGGCTGCATGCACCCGAAAATGCCCCCAACGTCAGCAGGTAGAAGGCCATTCTTGATGCAGAACGAAAGGTAGCGGGCTCGGCATGTCGACGCAGCAATAAGGTTGACACAGATGATAGCATGGCGGCTGTCAGTGTTAGCACACGTACAAGGGCCTACTGTAGAAGAAATAAACTGGATTAGTGTCGTGATGTAGGCGAGTTGGTTCATGGTAGACGGAAATAAACAGCGCGCAAAAATAGACAAGGACGAAAGAAAGGTGCGAACTCTGCCCTAGAATTGCGGAAGAGGCTGGAGGCAAGAGCCAATGTGCCGTAAAGCACAGGAACAAGTATGTTGATTGTGTGGTTGGCGTCGTATACAAGATCCCACTAAGCTGCGGAAGAGTGTACATCGGCCAAACTGGCGGATGCATTAATGACAGGGCACGTGAACATGACTGGACACTCCGGTCGACCGCTGGGGGTCACTTGCCTCTGCATTGTGCTGCCTGTAAATGCCAGCCCCAATTCAACAACATCACCATCATCGGGAGGGCACAGATCAAACTACCAGAGAATTATTGGAAGCATATGCAATAACAAAAGAGGGGCAAAAGGCATGCGTCAGCCAAACATCGGTTTTTCTTCACAAAAAGAAATTGCCTATCTTGACACGTGCTGAAGCGATAGTGTGGTTTACTTTGTTGGTGTTTTTTCAATAAATGTTTAGTTGTGAGTTCAGCGCTTGTGTCGTTCGCACCTTTCTTTCGCCCTTGTCTATTTTTGCGCGCTGTTTATTTCCGTCTAATTGCTGCCTTATGACGTGAAACTGAGTTACAACACTTTAAAATAGCATAAAAAACACTCTTTTTGAATGAATATTAAAAAATGTGAGCGTGATAATTAGGGAAAACACGCATTCACGGAACCAGACAAGTTGTTTTTCTATACCGTAAAAAAAATAAGAATGCGTCTTGGATGCCTTACAAGTCTAGTAAACTTGGAATGCATAAAGGTATGTCATTGAAAATATCAACTTGCAATAGTTTTTCTTTTCTTGTACGTTAAGTTTTGACAAATTCATATGACATTTTGCACTAAAGGGTTATGATGAATTGGAAATTCATATGCAAAAAGAATGAAATATGTGACATGCACACAGACGCGACATTTGCACCGCAAACAGGAGCATTAGCACAGATGCTACCAGTATTCTGGTTGGGGCTGTGGGACCGCCGCCTTAATGTGCCGTAGGACGAAGAAGAAAGGGCCTAGGCTGGGGTGAGGAAAAAGTAAAAGTCAGTTGTTAGTCAGCGATGTGATTGTCCAGTCCTTTCCTTCTTGTTTTTCCGTGTTCAGCCGACCTGACTGCCAACAGTATGTACCAACTAGCTCAACTAAAACCCGTAACTCCTGACCCCTCCCTGGAATTTGCAATGTGTACAAAATTAAAGGCGTTTACAAAGCTCTGTAATGCGAAATTAGAGCGCAGCTCTTGAAAAGGGGGAGGCAGGGTTGGGCAGTATCGCGATACAATGTATCGCGATAGTATTTCAGAAATACTTTTTGTATCTGTATTTCTGTATCGCGATACATTTTTGTCACCAGTATCTGTATTCCTGTATCGAAATACATTTTGAACGTTTTTTTGTATTGCGATACAATTAGGATGACATGTATTTCGTTACATTTCTTGAGCAATACTCCCCCCCCCCCCGAAAGAAAAAATCCAAGCAGGAGCGCATTTCTTTTTTACTTCTCAGGGGGGTCAAGGAGGCGCTGGGGCATTGTTACTATGCTGACCAAGGTTCCTTCCGATTCTCCAAACTATTTTTCTATGCGTCCTGTTCTCTCTTCTGAGAAGTGCTGCGTAGTTGGGGACTCGAACCAGGTGGCGTGCCAGGAGTGGAGTCAGAGCATTTTCTGCCGCAGGTCCTTAGAGAGATTTCTAGAGTCATTGTTTGCTTTCATCTAATGCCCGCTTAGGAACGTCTTTCTTGCCTTAGCTAGCGTACACAGTACACCCAGCCGGCAAAGCTGAGTCACAG
The DNA here is from genome assembly GCA_037355805.1 of Ixodes ricinus. Classification (NCBI taxonomy): domain Eukaryota; kingdom Metazoa; phylum Arthropoda; class Arachnida; order Ixodida; family Ixodidae; genus Ixodes; species Ixodes ricinus. Next base: position 32,419 of record JAZHYW010005817.1, read on the forward strand.
TCCGTTGCAGCACGGGCATGGCGGTGGTTGACTTGAAACACCGGGGACTCGTATCGAGCGCGCTGTTTCTTGGAAAGCCCGCACCTGTGCTGGCAATATCAGGGCGCAATCCACGAGGTCGCTGTTTGGATGATGCTAGGCGAAACTTGAGGACTGCAATCCATGCGTCGGTGGCGGAGGGTCGGCAGGAAGGACCTTCATAACAGGGATGCCACCGTATCGTTTTTTCAACCGTAACAAAAGATAAGACATGTGTTCCAGGATGCTTCAGGTGGTCCGCTATTCTCGAAAATTCCAAATGACACTGCCTGTACGATCTTCAACGAGGTAACCTACAACGAAAGTATGTATTGTCCTTTCATACAGCAGGGTGGTAAAGTTCCATGTTCAAGGCCACACCTACAGATAAATAATACCAGTTCATTCCATCGTGACGTCATGTGATGAATGTTGACAACGGCCTCCTTATGGGAGAGGGGCATTGTGACGTTTTGATGGGATATAGGGTGACAGAATCTTTTCAGAGGACAGACAGGTTGTCAGGAAAGGGACGGCAATGAGTCCTTGATGGAACGTTTTTTTTTTTTTTGAACCCATTGAAGACTTTTCGTCGTCCGAAACCACTACCTTCAAGGCAAAGTGCCAAGCCTACGGGAAAGTAATTTCGGGATCAAAAACTTCAAACTTCAAGCTTCATCTCATTCGGCGTCTCAAACAAATTTGAAAAATGTATTGCAGTATCACTATTTCTGTATTTGTATTTCTGCCCTCCGTAAAACGTATTCCTGTATTTGTATTTCCAAATACTGTTTGGCTCTATTTCAAATGTATTTCCGATACGTATCGCGATACATTTTTGCAGATATATTCTAGTATCAGTATTTTAGCTACTATTTTAATGTATCCCAGTATTTGTATTTCCAAATACATTTTTGAGTACCGTATTTACTCGCAGAATGAACACACTTTTTTTTTCCGAAAAATCGAGGCAAAGTCGGGGGTGCGTTCATTACGCGAGGTAAAATGTTTGCGTCCGTATTTACTCGCATAATGAACGGACCTTTTATCCTGCAAAAATCGACGTAACTTCTTATCTCTTTGCGCGCGGCACGGAGACACAAAACCAAACTGCGATGCGCAAAAAAAAAAAATGCCCCTTTCCTTTTTTTTTCTTGCTTCTGTGTTTGTTTGTTTTTTCTCCCCGCCTTTCGCAAGTTGTTTTGTTTGCCCACGCTGCCCATGCTTTCGCGACCTCGCTGCACCAGGGTAGAAAAGTGCGTTCATTACGAGGGCTTCTTGCTTCTCTTTCCAAAGTGCGAGGAGGAGGCGAGGGCAGGATTCCTTCATTATGTGCGCTTTGCTTGGGCGAGGGCTTCTCTACTTTTCTTTCTTATCTCCTTGCGCGCGACCCTGGAACCAAACTGCGTCGTGCGAAAAAAGAAAAGAGCTCCTCTTTATGCTTTTTTATTTTCTCTTAATTCTGTGGATATTTTTTTTGCCGTCTTTCGCAAGTTGTTTCGCTATGCTTAGGCGAGGGTTTCACCGCTTCTCTTTTCTATCTTCTTGCGCGACGCGCGCAACCCGCGACATCCCTGCGCTGTAAAAAAAAAAAAGATTTTTTTTTTTTGGTTCCGTGGATTTTTTTGTTTTGCCGCCTTTCGCAAGCTGTTTTGTTTCGCTTTGCTTAGGCGAGGGCTTCTCCGCTTCTCTTTCTTAACTCCTTGCGCGCGGCGCGCAACCCAAAATCCAAACTGCGCTGTGCAAAAAAAAAAAAAGTATCTTTCTTATGTTTTTTTTTTGCTTCCGTTGGATCTTTTTTTATTTTTTTAACGCCTAAGGCGTTTTGTTCGCTCACGCTGCACATGCATTCGCGGCCTCGCTGCACCAGGATAGAAAAGTGCGTTCATTTCGCGGGTCTGGAGGGAGGGGGTCAAAATTTTGACATCCGAGTTGGGGGTGCGTTTATTACGCGAGGGAAAAAAAAAAGTCGAAATTTTGGGAGCCGACTTGGAGGGTGCGTTCATTACGCGAGTGCGTTCATTGTGCGAGTAAATACGGTATTTCTGCCCAACCCTGGGGGAGGGTATGATATCCTTCCATCTCATTTCCTCCCCTTCTCCAGCATACCCTCTCCTCCTACTCCTCCATACCCTCCCCTCCTCCCCCAGTTTGCCTGCTAAATTTAGCTCGAAAATTGATGCCACGTGACCTCAACATCAATTAGGTTTCCCCGCAAAATTTAGCAAGGAAAAGTATGTCACATGACTTTGTGTCAAGCAACCTATGAGCAATTTAGCAATTTAGCGGGAAAATTTACATCACATGACCTCAACATCAATTCAATTTCCCGCTAAATTTAGCGGGGCGGACGCCACCATAGGCGGAAACGGGCGCCTAAGAGCTGCGCTCTAAATTTCGGAAGGGGAAAAGGGGGCATTTGCTCAAACATCCAATCCCTGGAAACACCTGCATCCACCCCTGGCCGTTCGGGGTTCAAACCCTATGCCCCTGCCAATAGGCAAAAAGAAGCCATCCGCAGGCAGGATGCGAACTGCAGTCGGCAGCCGCAAATTCTGCTTCTACGCAAGACGACCTATGCCACAATAAATTCACATGGAAAAAAGAAACTGACCAATTTAATGCGTGTCATGTATTTTATTTTTTGGTAAAACTTATTCTCGGTTATACACTCCCATCCAGGCACTTTTGAGCCTGAGATTCTAATAATATCTAATTCAAAAATTAAAAAAAAAAAACTCCACTATTCTGACTTTTCCCTGCAGATAGCCACTGCGGCAGCCGCGATTGTCCAGCTGCCAAAGGCAGAGAAGGCTGCAAGGCAACCCACCTCAGCCAAACCTGGAGAATCACTTGATTTCATTCGTCGCTGTTTACTTCATGCCCTCGCTATTGGGGTACCTCGAAAGAACCCGATCGTGCGACCAACCGTCAACGAAGGCTGAAAGCTCAAGGCAGAGCATTTGCTCCAGACTAGAGTGCTAAGACAGTATGGGACCCCAAAAAATAAAACCCCTCTTTAGTAAAGTCGAGTGACCTAACATCTGGCCTCCCAGTGCATATCACCAGATTGGGCACTGCATTTTATGGGTAACCAGCTTTACAAATTGCAGTTCTAATATTGCTATCATTACAAATTGTAATGATAACGAGTTAGCTAAGCATGGGACGTCATCCTGTTTAGTTTGTCTCTTCTACGAGTTGATGTCTCTTCTCTAACCCAGTCTCGGGTTAATTCAACATGTTTACAAATTGCTGTTCTTGTGTTGCCAGAAATACAACCTGCAGTTCTCACGTTGATAGCATTACAAATTGCAGTTTTATGTGGCCACTTACCAATGGCAGTTCTTATTTTTCCAGAATTACAAATGGCAGTTCTTATGTTGCCAGCATTACAAACAACGGTTCTTACGTTGCAACAAACATATGTAAGGACCCGTCAAATCTGTGTACCATCTTTACCAACGTATCAAAGATCAACTTTATTGTAAAGAAAAGTTTTAAGCTTGTAAAGCTGATGCAAAGACTCAAGGTGCTCTCATTATAAGACAAGTCTTTCGAGTGATCTCTTGCAAATTGACTCCCTTAAGGGGAGCACAAAAGAACACTGCGAGACAAAATGAGAGCGCAGCACTCAGCGAAACTTGTGCAGTCTAAAAGGTGGGGTGGCCCGACCCAAAGGGTCCCAAAACAATTTTTGCTTTAAAGGGGGCCAAAACTTTCATGGTCGTGGATTCGCCTCAGACTAGGCTCAACACATATCTATGCAGAGTGCAAGTTTGCTTCTTTTGTTGTGGCGACGTCAGAACGCCTAAGGGGGTGGAGCAAGCTGCCTTGAGGTCTGCCCACTATCCTTCAACCAATCAGAGCTTTTTGTTGTCACCCCTGCAAAAGAAGCAGACAAACACAGCTCAACCCAAATACTTGATCAGCAAGTCGCTAAAATTTTTAAACTTTGGTCCTTACCCCATTTTTAAAGCTGTGAAATGAATACAGCAGAACAAAAAGCACTATATATTATGGTTTTTAGGCTACTTGCTTGACCTGCAGGTTTTACATGTGACCTCACTCCACTCGAGAGGACATATGGATTAAGTACAAAACGAGCGTGTTGGTAACAGCAAATAAACACGAGGAAGATACACAGAAAGGGGGGACGGAAGTCTTCGTTGTCCGTCCCCCTTTCTGTGTATCTTCCTCATGTTTATTGACATATGGATGTTTTGGCATTATATTCCTTTAAGTGCCTGAAGAAGACAGGTATGATACTAAATACCCCCCCAAAATAAGCTTTTCCTGCTACATTGCGAGACAAAATGTTTCAGACTCGCTCAAATCAGTCGCTCAATTGAAATATTACACTAAAAGTGTTTTCATTAGGGGAACCGTACAGGCTGTATTCAGGCACATTAAAAGTTTTGAATAGGAGACTGCTCTCTTCCAAGCCGCAACTGCAGCAATAACATTGCTACAGAAAGCTATCAGCTTGCCACAACTGGAAGGCGCCCGATGACTGTGCAGCAAACTCGTCCAGTAATAAGAGTTACAAAGGAACTTTAACAAACAATCAAGTCTCCACAAATCGTTGAGAGGGATTTTTGGCAATGTGACACTAAAATTAGTTTTTTCATATTGAAAATGCAACAATCGGCTCCCACACACAACACTGTTTCCAGGAATGCAAACCAATCTGTTATTGCAATATGGTAATTAGGATTTTTCTGTAATAAAACATTACAATCATCCTACAAACACAGTAGCATTTCACAAATCAACTACTTTTTTTTTGGCAATGTGACACAGAATGAGGTTCACCATTTTTAAAATGAAAAAACAAATTTCTCACAAAAACAACTGTTCTCAGAAATGTGCAACAAAATTTTGGCAAGATATTGTTAATTTGGTTTTCCTCGATAAAACATTAGACAGCTTAAAAACCAGATTTCCGTAAATCATTGAAAGCTTTTTTTTTTTTTTGGCAAAGTGACAATAAATTTTTCCCTTTTTAAAATACAACAGTGATACGCTGAGACAAAGATGTTTTCAAAAAGCAAAAAGGTTTTTGACGATGGTGGTGAATTTTCTTGTCCGTATTAAAAGCAATAACACGAGAGCAAGTGCCACTGCTACATTACAATGAATGCGAGAGAAATTTTCTACAATGGTCCCACCGTCTTTGTGTGCAAACAGTATTCCCATATTAGTATAGCGGTGAACTCAATGCATAAATGAAACACGATGTGAAAAAAAAATATCACAGCCCAATGTTGCTTCCATATAAAAAGAGTAAAACGAACATCACAATTTAAGTGTCATAGGATTGCACGCTGCTGTGTCGAAGGAACTCTTCCTCTCCTACGATTCCAATGGAATGGGAAAATTTGCAGCGATCCGTCTCCCCTTGTGACATGGACTGCAACTGTCACCCGTCGACAGTGAAGCCGAATCAAAGATGGTGGTTGAGTTGTGTGTCGGGTGAAACCCGGCTTCCAAGAGATTGTCCGACAAAGCCGAAACATTCGCGACTGGACTTGTAGGAACGGCGACCGGATCGAAGAGCTTCATCGGCTTGCAGGCCGGCTCAGGATCGGGTACCGATGTGGAAACCGAAGAACCTGCAGTGACCCAAAGCAAGGGAGATGTTTAATAACCTTCTTTATTTTTTAGGCACTAAATTAAAAAAATAGAACATGATTTGTCCGTGTCGGTCTGCATTTTGTCCCTTGTCCGTATCCCCAGTCCCGGCTTTACAACTATGTTCAATTTACACCCGCTAGCCCTCACCATTGCTTTGTATTGTTTTTTGCTATTTTGATTTGAGGTAAATAAAGGATGCGTAAAGACATTTTCAAGAAAGCATGGTATTTTAAAAAGATAGATGCGAAAAATGACCCAGCTGGAAAGAACACATTAAAAACACACAAACTCTTTCCGACATGCGAATGAGCTTCCCAGTGATATGATTGGCCTAAAGGTCCGTTTGCATGATACATATATATGTACCCCCTATAGATAAATAAGAACCAAACTGAACATATTAAATTTATTTGAAAATTACCAGCTTAGTAGTAAATATCAAAGCATAAACTTGACAAGTCATACAATATTGTAAATTGAAGCAGTCTCCGACTGATGAAACACGTTACTGCAGTGTAATGTGAAACTGCACACAAGAAAAAGGTGCGACTAGCGGGTGCTTTTGCTTTTCGAAACTTTCTGCAAGGCTGCTGCAAGCCTCGTTTTGCCTTCGGCAAGTAATGAATGTCCACTTTCAATGTCTGCAAAGAGACATTGAGACGTCCTACAAGTGTGCTGTAGGCGTTGCCGAGCAATTCCGAAAAACCACCTGCCACCGTTTCACTGGTTCCCGACGTGCCAGATTTTCGTCAAAAGCAAGCTAACGTAAAGCAATGGAAGCGCCCCGGCTGGTGCCTCTGTTGTGCAATCATGTTCGCATGCACGTGAGGGCCACTTCAACAGCTTGCAGTTGACGGCTGTTCAATTGAAACCATGCCACTCCACTCCATCGCCAACTTATTCCCAAAATTGTATGCAAAATGCGGACCATACGACAAAAAACAGACCAGAGCTTGCCAGGCCGGCAGGCGCGGTTCAAGCTAGACACACAGAAAAGAACCTGAGCGCATCGACATTGAGAGTCAAGGTCAAAAAGTTCTTCAACAACTGAGACAAACAAGCGCACCGTGTGGGTTCAGCGTGCAGACATTGCCTTCTTTACTTTAGCTCACTTCTCTTTACCAACTTCCTTTCACGGCAGACTTTACGTACCGGGGTCCCTCTCGAAAGACAGATCACCGAGAGAAACCTAGGTAATCAATACTTCAACACAGCAGTCTTTGAGTGAAAGAGGGATTTTCGTAGTAGAGTACGATTCAGACAAGAACAGGAATGGTGATGACCTTGCGGCTGGTTTCCTTTAAGTGTCCTTAATCGGGATTTTGCACGAAAATTAAACCAAACATTCACTGGCCTCCAGTTGTTTCTTGCCCTCACTAGTAATTCCTGGCGATCTGATGAAACCATTGATTAGTTCATCACTGACGAACTGTTGGAAACATTCAGAAATGCAGAGAGCTGTGTTGCAGAGTTGCCACTCCGGAGTTGGAATCATTCCGCACTCCACCGAAGTGGAATGAGAATGCAATTAGATGCCATTTTCCCAGAATGGGGGGGGGGGCTGTGTTGATTTCCATCTAGGGTCTACGGGCTGATGGCCCAATTCACTAGCGCATGGCTCTTGAAACAGCATCATTGCACTAGAGGTGACTGGCGGTTTCATTGTCTCACTGGCTTATGCTTCTACGAGGATCAAAAATGGAGTGCCCTCGGTGAAGTAACTAAAACTGAATAGAGTGGAACCTCCATTATGTGCAGGGTGTCTACCAAATTGTTTTCTTAAAATTCCCCGACTTTTCCAGGTTTTCCCTGACTATTTTAATATAATTCCCTGACCCACAACTACCGACACCAAAACAAAATATATTATAGATAGACGTACACTATTCACAATGCAACATATTTTATTTAAGTTAGATAAAGCAACTACCTTCACTTTGGAAGATGTTTAGAATACAGCATTGACCAGGGTTTACTGTTTTAGGGAGTTTGGTCCCAGTACCTGATCAGTACATCCATTTGTTCTCTCTGAGTTACTTTGTTCAGTGACTCATCAAAAGCAACCAACCAGATATGGCACGCTAGAGAGGCTTGCTAGCAACTTCTCTTGAAAGTATGGGCCGATACCATGGCATATGGTATATCCCACTTTGTCTTTTCCAAGCTGCATTTTTTTGGCGGTCTCACACATGGGGAACATCAACGGAAACAGCGAGGCAGACGCTGCTGCTGAACGAAAAGATCCATGAGTAATTATAGTGTTCAAGCCCCACATGATCTCAGCCTTTCTGACTTCCTTCTTCAATAAAAAGCCACCCATTGGTGTCTTCACAGAGGGGCTAAGAGCTCCCGTGGCGGTGGTTAGACGCATTGCCGGAGCCCTACAAGCACTATAGCTACCTCTGGACAAAACGTCCGTTGCTGTCGCGGAAGGCAAGTCCACATTTGTCACGGTCTTGAAAAATACAATTGGGCTCTGGGAAACGCTTTGCAGATATTTCATAGCAGCTTGACGTTTCTTACCCTCAACACGAGTAGTAATCGCCCATCCCCCTTGTTGCTCAGGGAGAACTTCTCGCAGCACAGTGAGCACTATTTGGATCATTTGGAACAGGCCGAATCCAACTTGCGTTCGTGGATATGTCCGGGTTTGTGCAGTTGAGGTTGAAGGAGCACTTCCTCGACAGCGACAGAGCCACTTTCACATATCTCCATGAAAACACCATATCTGACAAACGAATGAATCGCTAGGCGCACGCCTCTCAGAGGGTAGATGAAAGAAACGATGGCTGTTCTCTTCTGAGTGAGTGGTGACTCGCGCCACCTAGTATTGGCTAGAGTAACTGTTTCTCCTCGTACCAGAGCAACACCACCTGACTAAAGTCACGAACTAAACAAAATGGCTGCTGCTACTCTGCTTCACTACCGTAATATCCCGAGTCATCGCCCACCCCCTGCTGCCTGAAATTCATAGAAAAAGTGGGGTGGGCCATGTCTCGGTGGGTGAGCACAAAAAGTTAATAAAAGCGCAGAAAGCCGCCTAGTTTTCTCTCCGTATCTAGCGCTGGTACGCAACAGATACATTAAACTCAAAACTTGATTTAGTTTTATTGTTTTATAGAAAAAATGATCACGAAAGAATGTTTTCCTACCGCGAAGTGCGTTGCTTGCATACGCGCTAGGAACGCCACCGATCTGCATAGAGCACGAACTTTTGTTCCGTGAAAACACGTCACCACTATGTTCTCCTAGTTAGTAAAAAAAAAAGAGAAGAAAAGAAAGAAAATTCCACAAGAAAATAGAAAAACCAACCGGGCGCAACGAGCGAGCGGCGACCAAAGAAGCGACGAAGAGCGATGCTGGGAAAGCGGAAAAGCCGGCGATCGCGTGGCAAATACTTTGGCGTCGGGCCAAGTCGGGCGCCTTGTCAATCACAAGCTCTTGCGCAACTTTCTTGTTTTTTGCGTACATGCGTGCGTCCGTGCACGGCGTGCTATCAATAGGGGTTTGGGACGCTCTACTAACGTCAGTGTAGGGCGTTCCAGAAAAGCTTTATTTACCTGTTAGCTTTGTCTAAAACATTGCACAACCGCGGTCGCGACATGTGGAGAGAAGGAGAGCGGGTTCGCGGCGACCTTACTTCGGCGGAGACAGACTTCGACCTTACACTCCGCGGTCACATCCCAAAATATGGGGCGTACGCTTACCTCGCGATTCCTGACTGGGTTAATGCTTGTGTTATCTTTCCGATTCTTTTTTTTTTTTTTTGTCGCATCGATATTTTTGTAAGCAAAACAAACTTTTATTTTGTTATCTTCATCGTTTTCTTTTCGCATGGATACACTACCACTCGGAGTCGCTCACGCGAAAAATGCGTAAGCAAAGAGAGGGCCTTTCCCTCCGTTTTACTTTGTCACGGACGTCCTCCAACTGTAAGGTCCGCGGCCGCGTCATTTGGGTAGGATGTGTTTGCAGATCGCGGAGTCCGCGTTGGGGTATTTGAAGGGGTGGGCGATGACTCGGTGTTTTTTTAGAAATCGATATTGGCCCGAAAATTGGGGTGGGCGATGACTCGGGGATGGGCAATGACTCGGGATATTACGGTAGTAACTGTGAGTAACTCTTTAGCCACCATACTTTAGCGTTGCTACTCTAAAATGTAGCTTATTTAGTGGCTTTAGAGCGTACTAAACGAACGACGAGCCACCAGCTTCGCACATGCTCTCGTGTGAAGCGCAGCGCGTGGAAAGTTGGCGTGGCGGCGCTGCGGCCGTATGCGCCCGTCAGCTTGGGCGGGTCGCGTCGCGCTCTAGGGGGTCGCGTCGCGCCTAGGGGGTCGCGACGCAGGACTCGACTGTGCTTGTGGCTATGCCTGCCTGTGCCACTTCTAGCATAAGCGGGCGAGCATGGGAGAAACTCCCTGACTCAGCAAGCTTTTTGGAAATTTCTCCGACTTTTCCAGGTGTCTTAAAATTCCCTGACAATTCCCGGTTTTCCCGATCGGTAGACACCCTGATCTGTCCCCGGTTTATCCGACATCCCGCATTTTAAGAGGGCGCGGTACCTCTATTTATTCGTCCGTTTCAGACACCAGATGGCGCACGGCTCGCGACATGGTTGAACGCGCTAATTCTAGATGGCGCCAGTATCGAAGTGAGAAAAGGCCCGCGGTAGCCGCTGCGTGAAATAGATCCCCGAAACGTGTCGTGTGACGCTGTTTTCCGCGGAGGAAGTTTCTCCCTCCCTCGCGCGCGCTTGGTATGTCTCTTGTCAGTCCGCTCAGTGTGGCCGAGTCCGGCCTCTGCGCTGTGTGATGCAGTGCGTGGCGCTCGGTTCTGTTCGGAGGTGGGAATAAAAATGTCAGTCCTCTTTTTTACGACGCTCGGTTTTATAGTTTGGGTTTTTATTTCAAGTGACGTACAGTACCGCCTCTTCGAAATCGTATACTTTGCGGTGAGCGATTGAGAGTCATGTTACCATTTTATTTTGGTCAGCAGTACACGTTGAATGAAGACCTTGGGCGGCGACGTAAACATGTGTTGCTCCCCAAATTGTGTCCAAGGTGCGCAGTGACAAATGGAAATGATATTGAAGGCGTGCGACCGTCGGTTGGTAATTGCGTGCGTTAGATTCACCTATTCAGTCTAACCATTTTTGCCAATGTTTTATCTGTTTCGACAAATGACATGGTCAAGTCTATCGATAACCTTAGGTAGACTGCACCTACGGCGTTTGCGGGCTTCAGATAAATTTGCTTCGTTTGTATGAATTATTAACTGTTTTCTCTTTTTGGTGCTATGCAAAAATCGCTGAGATGTTATGGTAGCGTTGTGTGGCAGCATTTTGCACGCTGACTCGCTATTGCATTCTCTGTGCACAGTACGTGTTCAGATGGAATGTGTCAAATCGTATTTCCGATCGATATGATAGGTTTACTTTGCTACAGTGTTAATTATATTTTTCTGATTTCAACTGGTCCGTCCCTGGTCTGAGCCTAAGTTCAAATTCGAGAGTGCAGACGGACTTGGCGTCGTAACAGCCGTAATGCGCAGGAAGAAATTAGTACAATGAAAGAAAAACAAAAAAAATACGAGGGGCTCGGTGTTATAGAAGTAATGAGTGTACAAAAGATGCCGTCGTACGTTTTCTTTTTTCTTGCTGAACGTTCTGCATCGTTGTGAAACGCTCAAGGTACCAGCTAAGACAACGAGCTGGCGTGAAATTTCATAGAGCGGAAAACGAGCGTCACTTTTGCCATGTGCTTTCATTTCGATATGGCGCAAAATGTGCGCGAAATGGTAGCAGGTAAGGGAGCAAAATTGAGATGTTGGGTCTGGAAAACCGCCAGACTTAGCCGTGTTGGGGCCATCTCTCACGAGTCAATACGTCAAAGGTATTGCCCGTCGAACTGTACGTGTGAGTTATCCATTCTGAGTGAAACCTTGATTTCGCAAAACTATTGTGCGTTAGAAATATGCATCGTGTTAATCAGCTATAACTATACCCTATCTTACTAGCTGCGCGCAGTACTTGGAAGCCACGAGCGAGAAATAAATGAAAGTTGCTTTTGTAGGACAATCGAGACGTGGAGACCCATAAAAGGAGAGCTCCCCCTTCCCCTTCTCTTCAAGTGTTGGGTTACGCTCTCAATCCTGCACCTTTAATAACACTGCGCGCACCCGAAATCGCCTTCTTCACGGAAAAACACGGTGGCCTTCAGAATCGAGGGGGCTACGCGAAGCGAGCGACATGTCACGGGAACGAAGGCGAGGTTCCATGGGCTTAGAAATTGCTCCTGACCGCAAAAACAACAAACCTTTTTTTTCTTCTTTTTGTCAAAGAAAAATTTTTTATTCTTTTTTTTCTCGTTCATCTTGATACTGCATCAATGCAAGCACTAACATAAACAAAAAACAAAAATAGTATGGATACAACGACAATGCACCCAGTGGGACCCGAGTGGAGGCAAGCACAACCAACTACTAAAAGGACAAAAAGAAATTAGTACGCATACATAGACAGACTGCATCCATCAAAAAGCCACAAAGGAGGAAGACAATCGGGGCCTAAACACTCCCCTCCTTTTTTTTTCCCCGCCCTAAAAATATAAAGGAAAAAAAAAGCTTTTTGGACGACCGCGGTGGCCCAAGTGATGACCTTGGAAGGGTATGCGATTGTAGCACGTTTGTCCCGCGACAGTTCCCCTGTCTCAATTGCCACCGGTCCGTTTCCCCCAAGTACCAAGCCTTCGAGATGGAGAGGGGCCCCCAGACTGGCGGTGCCCCCAACAAAGGCACACTACTTAAGCGTAAAGCGCCTTCTCTTCTTTTTTTTTTGTTTGTTTTTTCAGTTTGAAGAAAAGGGCTAAAAGCTATTTTCGTTTCTTTCTCCCTTTATTTTCTTCTTGTGGGTGCGTGTGGGTTCATAGAACAACTTCTTCCAACATAAAAATTAAAAGAAACAAAAAACGCACGAGAAGAATGAGTATAAGAAAATTAGTCGACAACTTGGACTCCGTTCTCTCATTCTTGCGGAGAAATCCTTTTTGTAGGAATACACTATTGCTTCGCCGAAAATCACAAGTTGCAAATGTTTTACAACGCCCGCTCTAACACATCGCTTGCCTAAACAGCCGCAGTCGTCATATGAGTTCCCCATTAGAGGGGGCAGACCCTCGTGTTAGTCGTTGATGACGACGTCCTCGTTTGGAAAAATCTTTTTACTTGTGAAGTTCACAATCTGCGCCCGTCCGGCCAAATTGGGCAAGTTGGGGTACGCTCACTGCAGACGCAGGTGCCCCCTATCTACAGATCTCACCTCTCCCTGACCTGGTCACTTCGGCGAGGGCAGGTGATCAGGGAATGTTTAGACTTGGGATAAACTGTTCCAAGGTCCCGCACAAGGACGGCCCTGAAATACTTGCATGGCAGAAAGGCCAAACCCCCCCCCTTTTTCGTCTTCCTTTTTTTAAACCTAAATTCGTTCTTTTTTATTTTTGAGTATACGTGTCATTGGAATGGTTTTCTATCCTAGCAATCGTCACACAGCAAAACCCAACTAAGTCAGAAACCGGGTCCACTCTCGTGGGCACGTAAGCAATAACACGTGTCCCAATCCGATGTTCTTTCAAGCGTTTCGGCTGCGTGTAGAGCGTAGAAACGTAAGGAAATGAGACGTCATTTCCCCATAACTTGGCAAACGAAGAAAACTAAAGCTTCCTTGAGCCAATGAGTGTTGGAGCGAGGCACGTGACAACGTACGGTGGTGGGTACTGTTCCTAAAAATAGCTGTCACGTGCTTTGCTCCGCGACTGATCCCCTCACAGCAGCTCTGACCTTTGAAGTTTGCCAATTACGGTGAAACGGAGTATTGACAAAACAAACAGGAAACGAGCTGCCAGCATACGCTAGTCATACTTCCAACAAAAAGGTTTAGTTTCTCCCCAAGTTGGACGACATTTATCGTGAATCTTTAGAGCTGCAAAGCTCTAAGTAACGAGTACTCAAAATATTTTTTTACTCGCGAGTTTGTGATTTTTGCACTGCCCTGCAAGCAAAAAAGATTAAAAAAAACAACCAGCGTTTTCTCGAAATGGTGAAGTCATTCCAAGAAGGTTTAAAAGAACTCGTAAAGAAAACGCCGCAGCTGCGCATGCGCGTCGCCAGCCTTGTCTGCATAGTTTATGGTCTTGTGACGGATTACGGAGCTCTATGCGGGTGCTTAGCGGGCGGCGGAAACGGTCTACTGAAACTCCCCAATGTGCGAAAGAAAACGGTGCGATCGATGCTGCATAGCATTTTTTTTTGTAGACATAATAAAAATATTTGTCTTCACTTCGCACTGCAACTTTTAGCAAAAAAAAGAAAAATATCGTTAATTAAATTATTGAATTACAAAAACGACGATATTGCATAATTGCTTTCAGTACTTGCATCGATTTTTGCTCGCATAGTGAGTAAGATCAGTTCAAAACATACCCGAGACGAAAAGGTGGCATGGGTATTTTCTGAGGTGTTACGTTCTTAGGGAATCCGGACGTTTCGGTGTAGGGCGAGACGCCCTACACCGAAACGTCCTACACCAAAACGTCCGGATCAGAGCGGTCTTTTTGGTGCACGGACATTTCAGTGCACGATCAATCAAAATCTTGAATTTTTTTTTAAAGGGATACTGAACCGAAATTTGAAATTTTCAAATTTCGTTCGGAAATGGGTCAAGCATGACGTGTAATAACCGTAATTCATAATCGCAGGTTTGTATTTTGAACGATTGGCTATATTTTCGTTCCAAACGGTGCACTCGAGCGAGCGCTCGAAGAGAAGCGAACGGAGGGCGCGATGCGTCATGGGATATCCGGCGCAAACAAAAACAGAAAGAAAAGTTTCCCCGCATTCGTGACGTAGCAAGGCTGGCGGGATTATGAGCTTTGCCCTTGGTGGCGTTGTCAGCGTTGTGGTGGTGTCAATAGCGTCATCGCGTTACAACCGAGCCGTTCGAAGTGCCCGTGGGGTGACGAGCGTGTGGCTGGCCCAAGAAGCACGTAGCTTCCACAGCACTGTCAGCTTAGGGCTGAACGGGGTGGGGAAAGCAACTTTTGTCCGAGTTTTGAGCGACTGGCTAATCTTCTAGGGGGAGAATGGCTGCATCCGGCTGCACAAACGAGGGTCCGAGAAAGAGGAGAGTCCACCCTTTCCGTCTTCTTGGACTGTTTGGTTCAATTCGCGATTTGTGAGTTGAGGAGGAAAGCTAAGAAGGAAAATGTTGAAATGCCAAAGAGCGGCGCTGCGCCAGAGGAATCTGCTACGTCACGACTACGTAGCAGATTCCACAACGTTGCTAGACTACCTCCCAAATAGGCTCCGCATGCATCCACCAGGTGCACATTGGAAGATCGTTTATTTAGCTTTAAAATTAGTTTTCTTGTGCCTTTCAACGGAAGACTGGTGTTTTTGAGGTTAGGGTACAACATGCAACACATTCAAGCTAGAAAATGAGCGCTGAAATTTCGTTTCCCTACACCTTTAAGGGTAATAAGCATTATTTTAGGAAGAAGTGATTTTTTTCGCATTTTATAAACTTGTAGGCTTGGTCATCTTTTTACGGTCACTTACTCATACACAATATAAGTGACTTTGTTAGAGGCAGCCCATCCTGCGGGACGACTGGATACGTTGGACGTTATGTTTGTTTCAGTGGTGTCTCTTTTCCAACGTAACTAGACGCATCACATAGTATTTACGCGTTGCGTCGATACAGGCGTTCTCGGCGCCTTCTGTAAAGGTGTGGGTTATATTATTGGTAATGTGTGTAGGAAAGGCTCCAACAGCAAGAAGCTTGAGATTGTTGAAAATTACTCAAGACATGTGATGCGGCTAGTGCGTACGTTGGAGAAGAGACACCGACACACGAACCATTAAGTCCAACGCCTCCAATCCTCACGCAGGATGGTACTGCGCCTAACAAAGTAACTTAGGCGGTATATCAGTAAGTGGCCGTAAATAAATGACCAAGTCTAAAAAATCTGTAAAGTGCGAAAAATAAATTTTTAGCTAAAATAATGCTTATTACGTTTAAAAAATATTTAAAAAAAACTCCTGATTTTGATTTCCCACGCACCGAAATGGGATCCGGCCAACTCGTCGGAAGCCAATTCGTCGACGGCCAATTCGTCGAATAGGCCAATTCGTAATAGGGCAATTCGTCGAAGGGAAACTTCTCGAAAGGGGCAATTTGTCAAAGGGTGATTCGTCGAATGGGTTGAATGGCGGTCCGAGGTAAAAGTATATGGTTCCTTGTTATCTTCTGGCCTAAATTTTAATTTCTGTTATTTATTTTTTATTTATTTATTATACCCTCAGGGCCGAAGCATTACAGAGGGGGTGGGCAACGGAAGTACAAAAACGCTGAAAATGGTTAGTCCGGCACAGATCATGAATAGTAACTTGTTAGTGCTTCTTTAAAGAGAACAAAATCGCCAATGGTCGCAATGGATGAGGGAAGGCCGTTCCATTCACGAGATGTTTTTGGGATGAAAGATTTGAAAAAAGAATTTGAGATGGAAGTGGGTATACCAACTTTGCAGCAGTGATCGAGCCGAGAGGATATCTAGATGGGGGCACTGATTAGTTGCTCTTTCAAGAGTGAATTGGCATAGTAAATTTTATGAAATAAACAGAGACGGGAGATAGTGCGACGAGTGGAAAGAAGAGGCACTGAGAGACTAGCTTTCATGGATGTGACGCTTGATGTACGATGCTAGTTTGATAATATAAAACGTGCTGACCGGTTTTGGATGGCTTCAAGCACTGATATGAGGCTTTCTGCACCGGGATCCCAGACCGAGCATGCATATTCAAGTTTTGGTCGCACCAGTGTTTTATAAAGTAGTAATTTTAATGATGATGGAGCTAGAGAGAAGTTACGTCTTAAATATCCAAGCATGCGGTTACTGTTATTAGCGATATATTCGGTGTGAGTTTTCCATGTTAGGTCAGAAGAGATATGAACACCTAGATATTTGTAAGTTGATACGTTTTCAAGGAGGTTATTTGATAGGAAGTAGTTAGGACTGAGTGCTGCTTTGCGGGAAATCCTCATTGTCTGACATTTCATAATGTTTAGTTTCATGTGCCAAGCATCACACCAGGAAGAAATTGCATTTAAATCAGATTGAATTATGTGTACGTCAGAGTCATTAGTAATTTCACGGTAAACAACGCAATCATCCGCAAATACGCTTATGGAGGAGGAAATGCTAGTAGGTAGGTCATTTATATATATTAAGAATAAGAGGGGCCTAGGACAGAACCCTGTGGTACACCGGACTCGACGAGGGACGATGACGAGTTTCTGTTATTGACAGTTACAAATTGCGATCTGTTAGTGAGGAAACACTCTAACCAAGATAAGATATATGGATCAATACTGAGTAGGCTAAGTTTGTATAGTAGTAGTTTATGCGTTACCTTATCGAAAGCCTTTGCAAAGTCCAGAAAGATGCAGTCAGTCTGAGATCCACGGTCCAGAGCCGAGTGGAGGTTGTGGGTGAAAACCAAGAGCTGAGTATCGCACGAGAAAGATTTGCGGAATCCATGTTGAAAAGGGCTAAAGAAGGAGTTACACTCCAGGAAACGCGAGAGCTGTGAAGAAATTATGTGCTCCATAATTTTGCAGGGTACGCTAGTAAGAGATATTGGCCTGTAATTTAAAGGGGAGAAACGGTCACCAGCTTTGTGAACTGGAACAACCTTCCCTACTTTCCAGTCCCCAGGTAAGACGCCATGTTCAAGTGATTGTTGAAACAAAGATGACAAGATGATCGAGGAGTACATTTTGGTATTTTTTAGAAATTTCGCGTTTATCTCGTCGACACCTGATGCCGATGACAGCTTGAGGTTTTCAATAATTTTAACAATACCGGGTGGATCAAACACAATTGGTAACATGGGCAAAAAATCAGAAGATGGTAGTATGGGATGGTTGGCACTTAAGAGATTACTAAAGACACTGATGAAACATTCGTTGAAAGTCATAGCGCAATCTTCACCGGAAATCACCTCTCCGCCTGAATTTTTAAGTTGTATTAAATGTTTGTCGACAGGGTTGACTAAGTTCCAAAACTGCCTTGGATTGTTAGTGAGCATTGAAGGTAATTTTATGCTGAAGAAGTTATTTTTAGTTTCATCGACGGCCAATTTGTATACTTCAGCTGCCGAATGGTACGCGGCCCAGCGATCAGGAGACATTGATAATTTAGCTGCTCGAAACAAGCGCTTTTTCTTATTAGACAGCCTTTTTAACGTCGTATTATACCAAGGTGATTTCGAGTTTGATTTGACAACACGAAGGGGAATGTAGTTGGTGATCAATGAAGTAATTTTATCTTTGAACAGACACCAATTGCCTTCAACCGATCGCTCTGAAAAATTCTGCATATAAGAGTCCATGAATGTACATAGCTCGCGGTTTATGGATTCAAAGTCGGCTCTGGCGTAATCACGGATGTGTTTGACACACCCAGCAGAATTGTTCTTGGGAATTTTCAGGAAAAAATGCAAAGCTAAATGGTCACTGAGACCTGGAAGATAAGAGATCGGCTCTACGAGGTCCTTAGACATAGTTAAAATAAGATCAAGAATGTTGGCTGCTGAGGACGTAATTCTCGTGGGCTCGGTTACTAATTGCGAAAGATTAAAATCTGCACAGAGATTTAGGAAATCGTTGCTTTCAGAAGAATAAGGCACGCAAGTAGGAATATCTTGTGACCAGTTAATATTTGGGTAGTTAAAATCGCCAAAAATAAATAGCTGCGAGTTTGGAAACCTTGATACAATCCTGCTAAGTGTGTCATGTAATAACTCCACAAAATTCATAGTAAAGGTAGGTGGGCGGTAACATGCACAGACAACAATGTTTCTGTGACTTAGTTGGAAACGTACACATACAATTTCTAAGCTAGATGCTAAGTTAATATGAAATGACTCAATGTTATCAGCAACCGCAACTAGCACGCCTCCGCCCGTCCGCGAATCCCTATCTTGCCGATAGACTTTGTACTGCTTATCACAAAAAAAAAGTTCATCGTTACGTATTTTACTAGAGAGCCATGTTTCGGTCAACACAATGATGTTGGCAGAAGCAGAATCAAGAGCGGAGCACAATTCATCGCGTTTCTTTATTACACTTCGGAATCAGCATCACTAGACGCGGCACCGCGGGCCTCCTTGGTACGGGCTGTTGCCTTTCTGCGGTGCCGCGGCTCTCCTGAGCAAATAAAGATTATTATTATTATTATTATATTTGTAAAGAAAACAGAAACATTTTTCACTGTCGAATCTTTGACTGGAAAAGTGCACGATTGTTATGACGTTGCTGATTCTCGCACGTGTTGCGGTTGGAGTGACTCGGCACCTCTATTAGTAGCACTGGTAGCACTAGAAATTTCATAAACTTCGTCACTCGTACTGCAGTAGGCGTAACACTTCTTGTTTAGGTGAAGCCTGTTGTACCTTATCTTAAATATACTATCGGGACTCTGAGATTTTGCGAAATCAAACAACTTCTTGCGCGCATAACGTGTGGCTGGTGCGAAGTCTTCATTGACGGAGACGTTCCATGTTTTTAGTTTAGCTTTTGCTAAGAGGATGCTCTCTTTAGTTTTGGATGACACAAATTTTACTATTACTGGTCGACACTTATTTCGAGAAAACGTCCCAAGTCGGTGCGCGCGAGTGATTCCCTCGTCAGAAATGCTCAGCTCAGGGACATTAGAAAGCAGTGAGTGTACTTTATGCTCAGATTGGGCCCAGGTCTCTGAGGGCGAGTCATCTATGCCATGAAAGATTAGATTGTCTCGCCGAGACCGATCTTCGAGGTCGTCAATTCTAGCCCGCAAGAATGCATTTTCTTTTTTAAGTTCCTCTAGAACCTGATGTGTAGTGCGTACTTCACAATCCAGTCTATCAAGAGCATTAGTCTTAGTTTCCACATTCTGGAGTCGGTTAGAGATGTCAGTGATTTTGTCTTCCAACTGCTGTTGATTTGTTTTGATTTCATTTACAACCATTAGTAGTTTAGACTGACCATCGTGAAGCAGTTTGCACATTTCGTCAAGCTGCTTGTTACGCGTTTCAGGACCGGGGTTTACCTCAACGTCGCCGCATAGCATCAGCAATTTTACAACATCTATACTCTGACCGACAATCGAGAACAACTCCCGTGGGCATGGGAACACCAAAAGAAAAACGTCACTTGATTTTTTAGTGTACAAAGAATTGATGTTACTAACCTGCGTACAGAAGAAGCGAAAAACGTTAGCCGTCCGCATCGTATGGTTGTTCCCATGCCCAGTGAAAGCGTAGGCGATCGGCCGGTCCCTCTTATCGTGTGGCGCCGCTGATGTCGCTGATGATGAGGCTGGCCTCTCGAACGTTTTTGGCAGGATGGTGGGCGTGTCCGGTGGGAGACGAAGTGGCGTGTTCTTGTTGATGACTGGCAGTTTACCCGCCGCTGTGGCAGGTTTTGCGAGTAGATCTGTAGCACTTGAATCCACTGTTGGGAGGAGGCATTTGCTGAACATCAACTGCGTACAGAAGAAGCGAAAAACGTTAGCCGTCCGCATCGTATGGTTGTTCCCATGCCCAGTGAAAGCGTAGGCGATCGGCTGGTCCCTCTTATCGTGTGGCGCCGCTGATGTCGCTGATGATGAGGCTGGCCTCTCGAACGTTTTTGGCAGGATGGTGGGCGTGTCCGGTGGGAGACGAAGTGGCGTGTTCTTGTTGATGACTGGCAGTTTACCCGCCGCTGTGGCAGGTTTTGCGAGTAGATCTGTAGCACTTGAATCCACTGTTGGGAGGAGGCATTTGCTGAACATCAACTGCGTACAGAAGAAGCGAAAAACGTTAGCCGTCCGCATCGTATGGTTGTTCCCATGCCCAGTGAAAGCGTAGGCGATCGGCTGGTCCCTCTTATCGTGTGGCGCCGCTGATGTCGCTGATGATGAGGCTGGCCTCTCGAACGTTTTTGGCAGGATGGTGGGCGTGTCCGGTGGGAGACGAAGTGGCGTGTTCTTGTTGATGACTGGCAGTTTACCCGCCGCTGTGGCAGGTTTTGCGAGTAGATCTGTAGCACTTGAATCCACTGTTGGGAGGAGGCATTTGCTGAACATCAACTGCGTACAGAAGAAGCGAAAAACGTTAGCCGTCCGCATCGTATGGTTGTTCCCATGCCCAGTGAAAGCGTAGGCGATCGGCTGGTCCCTCTTATCGTGTGGCGCCGCTGATGTCGCTGATGATGAGGCTGGCCTCTCGAACGTTTTTGGCAGGATGGTGGGCGTGTCCGGTGGGAGACGAAGTGGCGTGTTCTTGTTGATGACTGGCAGTTTACCCGCCGCTGTGGCAGGTTTTGCGAGTAGATCTGTAGCACTTGAATCCACTGTTGGGAGGAGGCATTTGCTGAACATCAACTGCGTACAGAAGAAGCGAAAAACGTTAGCCGTCCGCATCGTATGGTTGTTCCCATGCCCAGGACTAGGGACAGCGCCATTCTTAGGTTACAAGACGGAAAAAATTTTTAAAAGGGCGAAGACAGGACAGTAGTTTGAGACAAGTTGAGAAATGTTCATTTTGGGATCGTCCTTTCTTTATTACATTTTGTAATGAGCCACCGCAGACTGTTGAACCGAAACGGCGTGACCAGTGGGCCAGTTGGGTTAGCATTTTTGATATGATCCGCCACAGACTGTCGCCGCGAAGCGACGTAAAGGGGTGGGCGACGTAGTGATCGTCCCCACTGCACCGTGAAAGCGGAGAAAGCTGCAAGTAGTTATCTTCGATCAGAAAGAGCACACTTATGGTCTATTACCGTGCGGCGATATTACACATTACCATAGAGCAGGATTTGCTTTACATTTTCTGGACAAAAATGATATATTAAGCTTTGAAACAGCGGCGACCAGTTGGCCTCTTCGACGAGTTGCCCTATGACAAATTGGCCTCTTCGACGAATGGGCCGCCGACGAGTTGGCCGTCGACGAGTTGGCCTAGATCCCACCGAAATGTCTGCGCACCGAAAAGTCCGTGCACCGAAACGTCCGCACCGAAACATCCTACACCGAAAAGTCCTAGACCCCTTTCTTAGCGGTTTAACTTTTAGGAAGTGCTATTTTCATGCGTGTGTACTCGTTTTTTCGAGCTGCAGGGCATTTTAAGGTGGAAATGAAGAAGAAAATAAAACAGTATGATCTCCTTAGCTTTTCTAGACCAGATAAGCAGGACCCTCTGGCAACAATGTGCCTTTGGCGGTTCCATCCACTGTCGGGCGCGTGAGAGACGGAGCTTGCGCACTCCCTCGGGAGCTGAAACAAAATATCTTGCAACACAAACCAAGTGTTCTAACAAAAAAAACAAAAAAAAGCTTTATTTAAACGATTTATGTATGAGTTGTTGAGTCAGGCCAGGATTCCAGATCAAAATATTCAACGAACAAACAAAACGTAATTTCCAACGAGTTAGAACGTCCAATAATGGACATTTTGACTCGAAGGTCATTTCGAATCGCTATGGCTAGAGTGTCCCCCAGGTCACGTGGCACCCACAATAAAAATATGCTCTGATATTCCGATAGCCGCATTCTATAAAAGCACTAAACATGCGACAAAAAACAAAATCCATCATACAAAGCGAGCGAAGAGTTAGCTTAAACGGGATAGCAAGGTTAGTGGTGTTCAAACGTATGAAAACAAACATGAAATAAGAAAAATTATCTTTATTTGTTGTTTTTGTTTGCAAATATTTACAAATATGTGTCTTTTTAAACACGGGAATATTGCTAACATCTGAGAAAACCTCAGCCTCTGATAGCCAGGTCAGTGAACCTAGCGACATTAGAATTTTTCCAATAAGTATAACCAATGACACCCACGCGGACCGTCATAACAACAAATCAAGGAAACAAAACATTCCCAAGCCATGTAAAAAAAAAAAATATTGACACACAGTTGTAATGTTTTTTAGATATTTTTCGTTCGCTTTGCACAATATTTTTTTATTTTCTTTGGTGGTTGAGCTTTTAGCTGCTTCGTGGAAAGCCGTGACTGGGATATTACCTTTTTTTCTGGTAAGTGTCACATGACCTGTACTTCGATCACGGTATTCTACGAAAGCACTGGATGTCCTCGTCCCCTCCTCGTCAAAAACGTCGCCTTCTCCCTGGCCTAGCTAGCGTTAGCGTCCCTCATGCTGCCGAAAGGCTAAAAATAGCCAGCCCCGGGATAGGACAACAAACAAACAAACAGCGTGCGGATTACAGCCGCTCAAATACGGTGATCGAGCATGCGCAGAAGCTTACTGAAAAAAGGAGGATTCAAAGCGCTACAACAAATATAACAAATTTAAAAAAAAGAAAAAAAAACAGATTTGAAGATTGCGGGAGCGGAGTCCTGAATCATTTTTCTCGGAAGTGTCGCTGCATCCTGCTTTCTTCTTGGGTACTAGTTTTTTTTTATTGGGCTCACTCGATGAGTGCGGCGAAGGGGTCTAGGAGAACTCGCCACAAGCCTGGTCGTCACAGGCCAACTGGTCATAGGTGAACTCGTCAAAGACGCCAACTCGTCACACCGGAATAATCGTTCCTGTACGATCGCTTTGACCAGGCGCCGTTAGCAATGACCGTCACAAGTGGGCAGCCTTCGGCCTCAATCTCACCAGATTCTTTTGCGAGCCTGGCTTCTTCTTCTCCGGCTTTTTTCATGGATTCCAGAGCCGCGGTTTCAATACCCCGAGGCACCGTCGTCTCATGCTTTGCAAAAGTTTTGCTGGACATGGACGGCACATTCATCGATGCTAAAAGCTCAACAAGGTTCGATTGCTTACTACCAATGGAAATTATTCCTGACACTGCAGCAGTGTTCACGTCCATGCTAGAACTCGCCTCGGTCGTTTGAGGAGGTAACTCCGACTCGATAACATCTTTCTTGTTGCACATCTTGCAAACGAACGTGAAGGAACTGCGCAAGCCGTGCCACCGTTCTGAGACGAAAACCATGTTCGCAAACGAACAACTGAAAGGAGCATGATCGCAAACCCTTTGAACAGACTGAAATAAGTGCATAATGTCGACCAAGCGACGACCCTCGAGCACGGATGCGGCTAGTTGCAAGTTTTCGGACGGTTCGATCGTGGATTCGACCACATTTGAGTCTGAAACGAAACCTGTTCCGACAGCATCAGATCACTCCGAAGGACCGACCACCGCTGAAACGAAACCTGTTCCGACAGCATCAGATCGCTCCGAAGAACCGACCACCGCCGCCACGGGACATACCGGGTCCCCTTTGCCGAGAAGCGTTGACGGCGAGCCTCGCACGGTCGCGGCTTGAGGACCACCTTCGGTAATCTCGCAAACAAAACCATCCGTGTCGGAACACGATGGCTCGATTTCACCAGAAACCTCAACGTGCGAAGCTTCCACAGACGGTCGCTTACGAGTATTCTCAATGTGGGACTTCAGAAGCTGCCGCTTGCCATAGGGAGCTTGCTTTCGACCCACGACGCCAGAGGCGGACGCAACACGTCCGAGTGACACAAATTCGAACGCACCAAACGCGAAGCGCAGCTGCGTTGAACTGCCCGTCACCCGCTCTCGCTCTCGCCCGCCCGAAAGAAGATTGCGTATGAATACAAGACAAATGCGCGCACCAAGCCAAACGGAGAAACTACTTGATCTCTCGTCCTTGCGGACAGAGACCGCCATCTAGCGGGAGGAGAACAAAATGCAAAACAAATAAAAATAGTTGAAACTTGAGACCGAAAACTTGCTTTCGGAAATATCGCTGTAGTTCCGAAACGGATTAACCTACACTAATTATCTTTATACCAATCGATTCCGTAATACATTTTAGAGGCACTAGTGCAAACACAAGTGTCTTTGAAAAATTAGTGGAATATGTAAAACGTCGTTGAACCCAAAAGTGTCAAAACAGCCGTTTTCAGTCGATTTCAAGATTTAAAAAAAATACATGTACTAAACACCCAGAGACATAGCTGCACTAATGCACCAATTGAGTATTCATCTCTTTATCGCAAAAGTTTCAAGCAAATATAAAGAGCGGTTCTCATGTAGGAATATTTTGAAAACGTCAAAAATCTACATGTATTCTCTATGGCACTTGGAGGTACTATGCCCTCTTAAGACGAATTTGCTTAGTCCCGACAAACTCCCCATAGAAATAATGTATTCAAACTTTGGTTTACAATTGAAAACGAGCGTATTGGTTTTAATAAATACAAAACTTGAAAGTATAAAACAGCGAGGACGAGGACGGGGAAGGGGACATCTTTCAAAAGATGTCCTGCTTCCGTCCTAGTCCTCGCTGTTTTATACTTTGTATTTGGTTCAGATGACGCGCGATTCTACGCGTCCTATGTCATGCGACGTTCCAGCAGGAAACGCGCAACGAATTCGACGGCTCCATGAGGAGAAGGGCCTCTACGTGCCGTTTCAGAGGGTCCAAAAACACGGCAACCCAAGACAGCCGCAGCGCCGGGAGGGAGACAGCGCTTTCCCCTCTCCGCTCCGGGTTGTGAAATGCCTTAACGTTTCCGCGTCCTTGCTTATCCCATCGTTCTCTCAATTATCCTCGCTCTCCTCTGTGCGCCACTTTCTCCAACTCGTTGCTTCTCCCAGGATTGAGCACGCTTCCGCTGGTTGCCGCCGTTCCCACTTCCAGAAAGCATGAAAAGCGACAAGGATCCCATCGTCATGATTGTGCATGCCAGCGAATGATGTCTCGCAAACGAACACCACTGACGACGGGAGAAAAGCTCCGGCAGATTATTAGCTTAGACATCCTTCTCCGCTTGCCTTTTTCACGCGAAGCCGATCACTGCGTTGGTAATTATTGTTTTTTCCGGGTGATACGACTCACGAATTATACTATGATTCTGCTTGGTCCCACAAAAGTTGTATCGTCGAGGTTCCACTGTAGTTGTATACAAACAAGGTGTCGGTCCTGGCCCTGCGAGGCGCGACCAAGCGGTTTTTGTAATTGTGCGCGATTAGCATATGGCTTATAAACAGGGTGTGGAACTGAAACTGAACCAAAAAACGGAGCAAAACCATTATAATCGAAATCAAACATTTGATATTTAACTTGAACTAGAACGGAATCTCATGTGGCAGTTACCAGTGCATTGAAAACGATTCGTTACGTAATAAAATGTGAGCTGCACCTTCTTGCGGGTGGCGGCATTAAGTCAACTAAATACAGTCCAAGCTCGTTATAACAGACCTTGATTTTGACCAAGATTTCGGTCTGTTGTAAAAGAAGTATGTTGTATGCAGATAGGAAGTTGAGTCAAAGGTACGTAGAGGGAAACCAACCAAACTTCACAAATCGGTACATTGTATCCAAATGTCTGTTGTAACCAGATCTGTTGTAATGAGCTTAGACTGTATTTGCGACGGTAACATCAGAGGCTCAGGATTGACTAAACAAACGGCTGCAACAACATGAAGACAGCTTCACAATAATGAAACAAATCAGCGCAGCCCCATGGAGCACAAATTGGTGCAGGCGTAGATGTGCACGCTTCCATAATCTGTTTAACCTTATAATTAGGGTTGTTCGTTTTCGGGTAAAACCCGATTTTACCCGATTTTTACACCCCCGAACATGTTTCAGGAGAATCGGGATAAACCCGATTTCTCCGCGAATTCCAAAACCACACAACCAACCTATTTATTTTTACGCCGCACGGAGCTTGCAGTGCACACGCGCTAGCTACCCTACCTCGGGACAACAGTGACATATTGTTCCTTTCGCAAGCTGCGTGCAGCACTGTGGACGCTACACGACTCTCAACCAACCGCCCAACGAGCGCGCCTAACCCACCGTGACATTCTACAAGGGCCGGCTGAAGAAAAGCGACCATAGGAGTTGGAGCCTCGGAGGGGCATTTCCGCCCACCCGCTCTGCAGGTGGAACCACCTCGGCACGCCATGTAGCTTCGGCCCTGCTGCACGCAGCTTGTAAAATGCACTATCAATCCTCCTTCGACCGCTGAGGTGTAGACGCCCAGCAGGACCTTTCGGGTAGCATGCCCATCTCGCTGGCGTCTAACCTTTCTCACCAACAACGTCCGTCAGTCGCGTAAACAGATCGGGAAAACTTAACAGGTTCATTCCATAGCGAAATATCTGATCGAAGACGACCGTCCCTCGAACAGTCGGGGTTTTTGTTGACACCTGAGGGAAAGGTGGATTCCATGGGCGGTGCTTCCATTGAATCGACCGAAGGCAATCAGAGCGGAAAACCCCGATGTCCCTTTGATTACCAGTTTGAAACAGACCCTCAATTTTAACGCGTTAACGTTAAAAAACTTGTAAAACGCAAAAAAAGAAAAAAAACTAATGTATTTTTGAGTACATTTGTAAATTTAGCCCGAAAAAACCCGAATTTCAGAATGTGTCAACAAAAAACCCGATTTCTCCTCGATTATCAGCTTGAAAATTAGCAGCCAATTGTTACCCCCAAATTAAAAAAAAAAAAAAAACCTGAAAACGAACAACCCTACTTATAATGGACCGGAAAGGAGGCTACAAGCCATCGGAGCCAATTCCTAGCTCGGAGGGTGTCCCTTTGGTTAAGCGGAGCGATGCGGGAGTGCCAAGTTAAGCTACAAACTATGGATTGGCTTGTGCAGCACGTAGCGTCCCTCGCGGCACATCCTAAGGTAAAACCGAGTATATCTGACTATGCCGAGAAGCTAAAGAGCCATTCTCTCTGCGTGTGTATTTTCTTTTCTTGCTGCTAAGCAATATTCCTCAAGGAAGGAGAAAGCAAACACCAAAATAAATTATCAGTTGACGGCTGTCGGTGCGTTTCTTTCATAGAGGCGAAAGCGGGAGGCGCCAAAAAGCAAAGCCGCGACGAGCGCGACACTGCGTCGCCGGTCGCCGGGACGCCAGTCGCTAGAGTCCTGGGTGCTGCTCGAAAAAACCTTTTTTATGCGCGAGTTTTCTAGAAACAGCAAGTCACCCTTGTCTTGTTCTTTTTGTTTTAATCATCTATCTTTCTTCTCTTCAACTCAGTTGTTGGAGCAAGTCGTCCGGGCGTGCGATGGTTTGCCCTTTCGATCTGAATGAGCATCGTACCAGCTTGCGGTCGTGCGAATAATGCACAATGCCCGTTAAAGACCCCAGGCTAGCAGTCATACTGCACTGGCTAAATCTACAGTGGGTAATCAACGTTGTTATACAATGGCAGACTACATTCCGGCTTTCTAAACAACTACTAATTTGTCTTTTGTGGCAAGTTTTTCGAGTATGGTGTGTGCTACCATCAAGGTGTCACCGGACGTGTTGGCTGATTGACTTCACATGTGAGTACTGTACTTTGGTGCTGTATCCAAGTGCCTGTATAACAACATAACTGTTATAGAATGGTGTTTGCATTAAAAGTTAAAGACCATAAAACAAAATTAAGCATATATTTGTTTTGCTGTCCTCGTTTCCGCATTTTCTGATGAAAATTGAATGCAGAAGATGCTGCGTTGAAATCACCTTTTAGGAACTGGTTTGAACTGGTGTGTGTTTGGTGGAACCGGTAATCAAACTATTATTTCAAAAGCATCACTGAACCAGAACTGAACCAAAACAATATGCTAAGCTCCTGAACCCAGCCAATCATCTAGTGTTTCTCTGGAACACAAATAAAGAATTGAATATGTTAAAAACATTGCAATAATCATGCGGCAAACATTAAATAAAAACAAAATCCCGAGGACACTTGTCATGAGTTATGAATGCGAAAGCATTCCCGGCGACAAGAGGAGCAAAAGCGGCCGCAGCACAGGCAAGGAGTGTGGCCAGATCCTCGCCTTGCCTCAGACACAATCACATGGTCGTGTCGCCGCGGGGTCGATCAAGATCTCGAATTCGGCTCCCGAAGTGCCGCTTTCTCTCCCAGCCACGGGATGGCGCTGCAGGCGCCCCATGGCGGGCAAGGAGAAACCTCCTCGCCCATCGATCGAGATATACTCGGTGGACCAGGGGCCGAAGAACCTCTCAAGACTCCGGGCGGGCTCGAGATTGGCAAGTGCAAGCAACTGCTCTCGGGCAATAGCGGGACACGAGACGGGGCCCTCTTTGTGCCTTTGTGTGCATCTTTGTGTTTAGCTTTGACTTTACGTGCGTTTGTAAATATTTGTGTAATGTCGTGTGTACTTGTAGTTTCGATTGAGTGTTTTGAGCGTGGTGTTTTATGTACCAATAAACAGGGAGCGGAATCCCGCTCCCATGAAAAAACCAGGCTGAACTCGGGTTGTTGACGGACCACGTGGGAAGTGGCGAATCGGCGGCAACCGCGAATTCCTACATGAGACACTATCGATAGTTTTGGAAAAACTAGCGATAGTATCGATAGTCAATTTATCTATAGTTTTGCGTCACTAACGCGTAGCCCGCCATAATGGATGAACCACGGAGCAGCGCCTCCAAAACCTTTACTTCTCTTTGGAGGTCACTGCAAGGCACTGATTCGAGAACCACGAGGCTTTACTTATGTTGTAGGACACCTGTATCACCGGCCTGAAGGATACATTCATGAATCAGCACCGTAGACAGCAAGCCAAAGACCTCCTCCGGACAAGAACTTAAGGACCAAACGAAAGCATTACCAGCTTCGTGGAGAATGTCCTGCACCTGAGCGCTTGCACTGGCCCTCAGGCCACCAAGGAGAAGAAGCTGCGCACCCTCATGAGAGGTGTGAAGAGTGAAATCTTCGGCGGTCTTGTCCGACAACCCCCAACGATTGTTGACGATCTTGTGGCGGAAGCCACAAACATTGGGTGTGCATTATTGGCCCGGGCAAGCCACTATTACCGGCTCGTCGGTACCTCTGTTGCGTCAACTGTCGCATCATTGCGGCTTGACCTGGATATCGTCGATGTGAACAACATTCAGCAAGTCATCCGCGACGTCATCCGGAAAGAGCTCCGAAAGCCCGCCGCTGACCGTCCAGCTTCGCTCTCTATTGCCGAGGCCGTGCGGGAAGGAGTCCAGAAAGCCATCCAACCAGAAGCTCCCATCAGCGTCCCCGAGCAACCTGCACTAACATATGCCGCAGAGGCCCCCTCTCCTCACGTCTATGTCGCGCCGCCCCGACGTCAGTCTCCTGCGCCGCAGTACGACCGACGCACCCCGGAAAACCGACGCCCTATATGCTATCACTGCGGGGAGGCCGGCCACGTGTAGCGACGGTGCAACTTCCGCCAGATGGGGCTGAGAGGGTTTGCACCGAACGACCCTCGGCCCTGCCTGGCAGAACGACCAAGGGACATGGAGGAGTACCTGCCATGTTCTTCAGCGCAGGGTCCTTCCCAGAGATCCCCACGACGTCCGGCATCGTCTCTTCGTTGGTCCCACCGAGAAAGCTTGTCTCCCGTGTCACTGGGAAAACTAAGTGCGGCAATGCCTGGAGGTGACGTTGCCCAAGACGACCGAAGTCGGGAGAGCACTCCCATTCTCCCGACGCCACGTATCGCAATGACGCTCCTAAAACGGTGCACCACAACCTAAAAGTTGTTATCGACGGCCACGATGCTTCGACCCTTGTGGACATTGGAGCAGACTACCCAGTCTTGAGTGAGAGGCTCTCTCGCCGCCTGAAAAAAGCTCCGACGCCCTGGCATCGACCACAAATTCTAATCGCCGGAGGACACCTTATTACGCCCGTCGGAAGGTGCACTGCCCGAGTCGAGATTCACAGCGAGACGTGCCCCGTGAAATTCATCATTCTACGAGATTGTACCAGACACGTCATTCTCGGCATGGACTTTCTGTGTGAATATGGCGCAGTCATCGATTTTGGAGAGAACAGCTGCAGACGCCTGTTCCGCCTTCAGAGAAACTCCAAACAGCGTCAGCCGCCATCCGAGTCGACTACGTGAACCTGACGCCGCGATCACGTGTTGTCGTACCCGACCGATGCAGCTGCCTGAGGCGTCTAGGGTGACCTGAAGGACGACTTCTAGGACAACACCTAGAAAAATTCAGCCTTTCTACTCTGGTGAAAACCAGGGTGGAAAGACTGGAAGGTTGTTGCCATCTGTGAGCGACAGCGGCAAACAGACAACCGGTTGTCTGGTTGCTGCCGTCGCTCATAGATGGGGTTGCTGTCCAGAGTTTTGTGTCGAGATTTATTTGTCCACGGACATTGAGCCCTGAACAGCTCCGCTGTAAAAACACACTGTTGTTCTCACTCTGCCAGCGACTATAAACAAATTTGAACAATCGCTCCCTTCGATCTGCATTCCATGCATTATAAGACTTTGGGAGCTAAAGGTCGCTGCCAATTTCTACACTCACCATCCGGAGGCGGATCGAACTTGATGAGGTCGCGCGCCGCTCCGCAAGACTGGACGCCGTCCGATGGAGGAACTTCAGGGCTCAGTTCAGGCGACGGAATGCAGCTCGGAATCGGGCCGTTGAGCAGATCCTCGGGCGAGAGCCGGAGTTCCAGCAGTTCCCGTTCAAAGCCGCGGTCCGTCGACGGCGGTACGACTGCCGAGAAGGACAGCAGCGATTCGGGATGGTCCGCTGGATCGACCGCCGACTTCTCGAAGGCGTCGGTATCCCTCGCAAGGCGGAGTGTATGCCTGTCCTTTGGTCCCGAAAGGACAAAGTACTCTGGCAGGGCAAGAAACAAGTCCTCCAGGCTCGCAAACCCATGCTGGTGGGGCTGTAATGCGACAGCGTACCTGCGCAGGGAAAGGACACACCCAACAAACTTAGAGGCTCCAACATTACAGAAATAAGTTACGAGTGTTTTTGCTTCCGAGTAACACGCTGGTAAGTGTAGCTCTAAAGACTGGTAGAGACATCTGGACTAGAGCGTGACCAACTGCACTACGACTCTGTGTTACCTCGGTCGACAAGGCAATTATGTCGTCATAAGCTGTCGTACGTGCGATGGACTAAGCTGTCGTTCAGTCCAACGCACTCGAACCTTAGGAGGTCTCGTTGGATCTGTGTCCCAAACGGCTAACATATAACATTAGGGGTGTGCGAATACTCGAATATACAAATTAGAATCAAATAGGAAGTTCCCGAATAAATCTATTCGCAAATCGAATTCTTAGTTTTTCGTCACTCGAATATTTAATATATTCGGCCAAAGAAGCACGGTCGGCGCGGAGCTGACAAAATAGTTCTTTTTCCTCCCGATGTTAGAGGCGTGATGCTCGACAGACCATGCGAGAAACACCTATTGGTCCTATTCCACAAATATCTAACGTACAGGTTAGAAAAAGAAAATTAACGAACGCCACACACTTTAGAGCGCGGAGATTTACTCATGATCGTGACGCAATCTACCGTATTAACTCGCATAATAAACGCACTCGCTTAAGGGAGGATGCGGGTCGAAAACGGCAATTTTTTTCGAAAGAAGTGTTTTTGCTTTTTTTAGTGTTCTATTATCTTTGAACCTTCCTCTATTGCGTGTAAAAAATCAAGACTGGATATCATCGCGAAAGTAGTCAGATATAAGTTTGAACCCAGTCTCGCGATGGAAAACAGCGCAAATCTGAGCCATTTTCGAGCGCGTAATTCTTCGGATCGCGGCGTCGCCTCGCCATCGCGTTTATTTTGGCGCGTAGGCCTAGCCGTTTTCTCCGAAACTGTCGTCGATAGTTTCGTATTCTGGTTGTAAATGCGATTGCGGCCCCGCCATTGGCCAAGAGCAACATGCTGCGCGGCGAAGCTTGCTTGCGGTTCTAGCGTTGCACTGCTCCAGGTACCAGAACCAACGGCTTGTTCGATCACTCTGCTTTCTTTGCGATGGGCGTCGACGGAAAACGCGACTTTCAAGCTTGGAAGTTTCGGACGACACACAAGTTCAAAGGAAGTCGAGAAAAGGGCAACCGGAAAGCTTCAAAGAAGAAATGTTCATCCGCGGCAGCTAACCCTAACCTCGGTCGGGCGGCGCGGCGACGCTTTCGAGTCCGATCGCTTGAGTTTCATCGGCAGCGCTGACGAGCTGGTTAGTGCATCGGGAAAGAAGATGTTTGAAAACGAGAGAGAGCTGCAGATGAGCGTGCAAGTACTGCCATCGGCTGAGATCGGCGCGATGGAAGCTCTCGTCAGTGGCGCGGCATGCTCGACTTGCGGGAAGTGCAAACTCGCCGTCCAGGAATCGGCCGCTACGCGAAAGGGACTGGCATCTTTTCTGGAGCTGTGCTATGCAGCGGGGGAATTCAAGTTTGGTGGTCCAGACTCTGACACTTTGAACTATATGACCACCAAGTTTCGTGTGGTTTGAGTGAGAATTTAGCTATGTCACATAAAACTAAACTTTCATTTGCGTTTTTCTCAAATTGGTATTTTTGTCTGTTTTCAGAGTTTGTGCACACAATTTTCACCATTTGTGGTTACTCTATCGCAACCAAATTTTGCACAGCTGTTCCTAGTGATGTATAGAGTGCGCAAATCTTGCTAGTTATGCGATTGGCACCACTGAATTTTTATAAAAAATATAAAACTAGAAGTGAAACATAAAAAGTGATGACTCAATAGTTCACAACTTTTATTTTCTCTCCAGGCGTAGATATTTTTTTTTCAGGTGGACTTGCACACTCTACTGTTCACAAGGAAGCAACCAGGCTATTTTAGGATGCTCTCTTTTAAGTAAATTTGGGAGAAAAAGGGTGCACAAAAAGGCATTTTATATGCCTTCATACGTGCACAGATATTTCACCAAGGTAGGTATCAGAAAACTGACTGCATATATGACAAAAGGAGCTCAATATGTACTAGCTGTGCAAATTTCAGCCTCCTAGCTTCAAAATTAGAAAAAATATATTCTCGAGGAGCATCTCCCCTTAATAAACGCACCCCCACAACGGGCATCAATATTTTGACTTTTTTTTCCCTCCCGTAATCAACGCACCTACAATTTTCGGATCCACATGTCACGAATTGCGTCCAACTTAGCAAGCCACCAAGCCAGTTTTCTTTTGCCGCCAAGCGGTCAGGCCAAGTCAAGCCAAGTCAAGCCAAGCCAGGCTGCTCACGCAATGGCCACAAGTGCGTAGTTGCGGTAGTTACGGAAGTGATCAACCGTGAAACCGAGTGTCGGGCACACTAGACAAAGCTTGGGTCGAGGAATTGCCGAGCCCCGGATATTCTTCGCCTATCGGATGCATTGATGTCAACAAACAAGCCGTTGTCTGTGGTCCGCTTTCGGACAGTGAAATCGTGAAGGTGGTTAGGCCTAATTTCACATACTCAGGGTAAATGCGTTTATTTAATCCGCAGCAGAACTGCACGTAGGCTGAGAGTGTCTGGTAGCCTCTCAGTGAACGAAACTTGACCTGTGCGAGCGGGCTTCGGCGGTCGGACTTCGTACGAGTTCTTATAGGCATAGTCGCGGATTATACCTGAGCGGGCCCGCCGGATACTATCAATATATATCGCCCAAGAACGGTCGTGTTGCTTTTCGTGCAGAGTGAGCTTCGTAGGGCGCTCTTCCTTCGGCAAAAGGAACCCAGAAAGCACCCTAAAAAGATGTGCAATTTATAAAGCATGGTTAGTGTGGCGCGCCCCCGACCCACGGCTGGTCGGGGCGCACGGTCGCCCTAGACCCCGATCGACCAGCGTGGGTCAGGGGCACAAAAAAGGTATTTCATATGCCGTCATACGTGCACAGATATTTCACCAAGGCAGGTATCAGAAAACTGATACATATATGACAAGAGGAGCTCAATATATACAAACTGTGCAAATTTCAGCCTCCTATCTTCAAAATTAAAAGAAAATATATTCTCGAGGAGCATGTCCGGGAATGCAAGTCCTAAAAATGCAAAAAAACACAAAAATATTTATTTTTCAGAAATTCCCTATTTGGGTGCCATATACATCCAAGCGCCTTTCCCGAGAACATTATAGTGTAACTCAAATTCAAAGCATTAAAGAAACGATAATTATGTTGCTAGGAACGCACCCGAAATCTCCCCGAAAGAGAAAACTGACGTCAAAACTCGTCCTCTCCATGCTCCGCCAGTGCGCGCCCATTCGCTCTCATTTTGGTCTCGTTTGAAAGCTTGCTTCTTTGTCTACATTTCTGGCACCGTTAAAAAATGGCGTTACCAGGAAGAAGAGGACAGAATACCGCATTTCCCCTGAGAAAGAAACCGAGCTACCAATTGGCTAAGGAGCACTGGCCGGAGCGAGCGCTGTCGCTATTGGCCAAGGCGCGTGCCTCCTCTCCTGAATTATGTCATTCTCCTCTCCTCCTCTCCTCCCTCGCGGCGCGGAA
The DNA here is from genome assembly GCA_037355805.1 of Ixodes ricinus. Lineage (NCBI taxonomy): Eukaryota > Metazoa > Arthropoda > Arachnida > Ixodida > Ixodidae > Ixodes > Ixodes ricinus. The sequence continues at coordinate 67,388 of JAZHYW010005817.1, forward strand.
GGAGTCGGGAGCAGCCGGGATCGTTGTTTGTCGTCTGCTAGCGGTTGCGTTTTGGCTTCAAGCACATTATTTTTCGGCGTTCGTCCACGTCGTTTAGCTCCAGGTCTCTAGGAGACATGGGTAGTGATTACGATGCCTAGCGTGAAGGTTTCAATGCAGCGTATGTACCGCAAGCGGAAGCGTCGGGCGTGGAACAAGAGGACTTGGCTCATGTCGCCAGCCGCGTTGCTTGCGGCAGACATGCGGCAAGTTCAGCTGCCACCAGCTGCATCGTCTTCATAGGTGCCCACCCATGATGTGAGCAATGAAGAAGACGGCGGCTTCAGCCCTGGTGCGTCACGACTCGACTTGCATTTCTACGCGGCAAGTGAAACTGCTAAACATGCGGCGCGGGCGGACGAGTTGAAGCAGGATTTGGCCGCGAAGTCTGCAACGCAACAGAAGTTTGACCTCCTCAATGTCACTGTCTAGGATCAAGAGACAGATTCCGGCACGCAGTTCGGGATCGTGGATTTAAAGGTGTTGAACATGTTCTTTGCGACCACCAAATGTGGGCAGTGCAGATTGTCCCCACTCGAGAAAGCCAAGAAGTACGGGCTCGCTGTGAAGTTGGTGCTGACGTACCTCGTCGCACGGCTTCTGCGAGAAGCCTTATTCGTTTCCCAGAACTCAAGGGGAGGCACAGATAATGCCTTTGAGCTCAACATGAGAGCTGTGAAGGGAATCCAGACCATTGGAAAAGGGTCCACTGCGCTCTCAGAGCTCTGTGCGGCCTTGAACCTTTCTCTACAGAGGCCTTCACCATAAAACTTTGCAGCATCACTTGCTGACACCTGTGAAGCAGAAAGTGTAGAAGCTGCGAGGGCCCTCTACGCAGACTTTCTCAACCTTCCCAACAACATTGATGTCAATCAAGTATGATGGCACCCGGAAGGAGCGGGGTCGCACATCTCACAATGGTGTGGCTGCATCGTGGAGCCTGGTGATCAACCACATCGTCCTGGGCAACCTCTGCTTGGGATGTTCACTTGGCCCCAAGCGGAAAACTACATTGCGTGGTTTGCTGGGCACAAGTCAGACTGCAAAAAGAACATAGACTGCGACTTGGAAAACATTTTAGCGCTCAAAAACAAGGACAAGTAGAAGAGAAACAGACACCACAGTGCGCTACTAACAACTGGTTTTATTTCATGAAACAACACTTATATACCTTCGGTATTTCTGATTTTGCCCCATCATGAGCCACCCCGCTGCCAGGCCGCGTCATTGAGGAACGCACGTTCCTTGTCTAGTAAATCAATTGAGGCCACGCTGACGCATGCTGCCTCACCCTTCTTAATCTCGTGTGCCTCGACTATTTCCCTCACAGTTTTTTCTTTGTGCCTCGCCAGGATCTTACACTTGGAAAACAACGGCACACACTTGCAGTTTTGACAATGATCAGACAGATGCCCGTCCCGATAGTTTCCTACTTTAAGTTTGTGTTCCCTTAGCCTATCATTAACACACCTACCGGTCTGCCCTATATACTTGTTTCCGCATGATAGGGGGATCTGGTACACTACTTCCTCCGCACATTCAACGAAGGGATCCCTGTGTTTCACCGCACAGCCAGAAGGAGCCTTACGAAACGGATCTGTCATCCTACATAATCTACTAAGTTTGTTTGGTGCGGAAAATACCACTTTTACGTTCGATCTATTGGCCACCTTTTTCAGGCCATGCGCCGTTTTGTGAATGTACGGTATCACCGCGACCTTTTGTTTATCTCTGAGAACCGTTGGGCGAGGGCAATCCTCATTACGTAATCTTTTTAATACGATCTCTGCCACTGACACCACTACATTCTTCGGGAAGCCAGCTGCCAACAACCGCCTATACTGCGTGCTCAGGCCTTCTGCCATCACATGGTGGCACGATTTTTTGAGGGCGTTCAATACGCACATATTGGCAATGCTCCTTTTTACAAGTTTCGTATGAGCTGAATTGTACGGCAACAGTGGTTTTTGGGCTCTAGGGTGGTACATCCAACACACATGTCGTTCAGAAAAGGTGAGTCTGATGTCAAGAAACTGCAACACATCATCTACCGGTAGTTCCTGGGTTAGTATGAGGGGGTGTAACACGTTCTTAAAAACAGTAAAGAGGTTATCCACTCTCGACTGGACTCCTTGACTCCTTGACATCAAAGATTTGTATTATTCTTTGCCGCACGACAAGTTACTAACATCCGTGGAACATTGTATCGATCGCTTTGGTACAGTGGCCTTCCAGAATCAAATCAGCATGACCGAAGAGAGTTTAGTAGGGTACGTTGTTGGGCTAGTTGGTTCATCTTAGTTAACAATTAAAATAGCGCAAAAAAGACAAGGACAAGAAGTACACAGGACAAGCGCTGACTTTCAACTAGTTTTTACTCAGGAAAAGCAGGCATATATACTCGTATTTACTCGCACAATGAACGCACTCGCGTAATGAACGCACCCCCCAAGTCGGCTCTCAAAATTTCGACTTTTTTTTTCCCTCGCGTAATAAACGCACCCCCAACTCGGACGTCAAAATTTTGACCCCTCCCTCCACGCCCGCGAAATGAACGCACTTTTCTATCCTGGTGCAGCGAGGTCGCGAATGCATGTGCCGCGTGAGCGAACAAAACGCCTTGTGAAACGCGTAAAAAAAAATAAAAAAAGATCCAACGGAAGCAAAAAAAAAGCATGAGATTTTTCTTTTTTTGCACAGTGCAGTTTGGATTTTGGGTTGCGCACGCAAGGAGTTAAGAAAGAGAAGCGGAAAAGCCCCCGCCAAGGCAAAGCGAAACAAAACAGCTTGCGAAAGGCGGCAAAAGAAAAAAAAAATCCACAGAACCAAGAAAAAAAAAAATAGCTTTTTTTTTTTTTTGCACAGCGCAGGTTGGTCGCGAGCGCGCGCGTCCGGCGCGTCGCGCAAGAAGATCGGAAAGAGAAGCGGTGAAGCCCTCGCCTAAGCAAAGCGAAACAGCTTGCGAAAGACGGCAAAAAAAAAAAAGATCCACGGAATTAAGAGAAAGAAAAAAGCATAAAGAGGAGCTCTTTTCTTTTTCGCACGACGCAGTTTGGTTCCAGGGTCGCGCGCCGCGCGCAAGGAGATAAGAAAGAAAAGCAGAGAAGCCCTCGCCCAAGCAAAGCGCACATAATGAAGGCATCCTGCCCTCGCCTCCTCCTCGCACTTTGGAAAGAGAAGCGAGAAGCCTTCGAAATGAACGCACTTTTCTACCCTGGTGCAGCGAGGTCGCGAAAGCATGGGCAGCGTGGGCAAACAAAACAACTTGCGAAAGGGCGGGGGGGAAAAAACAAACAAACACAGAAGCAAGAAAAAAAAAACATGGAGAGGGGCTTTTTTTTTTTTGCGCATCGCAGTTTGGCTTTGGAGTCTCCGCGTCGCGCGCAAAGAGATAAGAAGTTACGTCGATTTTTGCGGGATAAAAGGTCCGTTCTTTATGCGAGTAAATACGGACACAAAACTTTTACCTCGCGTAATGAACGCACTCCCCAACTTTGCCTCGATTTTTCGGAAAAAAAGTGCGTTCATTATGCGAGTAAATACGGTATATACACATCGACAGGCAAAGCAACACCACATAAAAGTTGACTAATTTTGTGCACGATCATTCAAAAACTGAAACTCATTACTATGAAGAACAATAGAAGTGTCGCTGACACAGGCCGTCCCACTTTTTTTATAAAGAACGCTTCCAATAGCTCTCGAGCGACCGCCTCTCGGCTTCTACCCAGAAGCCGAGAGACGCATTATCAGTAAAATAAAAGATAATGCGGCAGAGCACGCATTATCAGTAAAAATAAATACGGCTCGCATTTGCCCATTCATTGCAACACGTGTGGCTGCGTTCCAGGATTTCAGCAGATAAAGATTCTGGGTAGAAGCCGAGAGACGGTCGCTCGAGAGCTATTGGAAGCGTTCTTTATCAAAAAAGTGGGACGGCCTGTGTCAGCGACACTTCTATTGTTCTTCATAGTAATGAGTTTCAGTTTTTGAATGATCGTGCACAAAATTAGTCAACTTTTATGTGGTGTTGCTTTGCCTGTCGTGTGTATATATATATGCCTGCTTTTCCTGAGTAAAAACTAGTTGAAAGTCAGCGCTTGTCCTGTGTACTTCTTGTCCTTGTCTTTTTTGCGCTATTTTAATTGTTAACTAAGATGAACCAACTAGCCCAACAACGTACCCTACTAAACTCTCTTCGCGTCATGCTGATTTGATTCTGGAAGGCCACTGTACCAAAGCGATCGATACAATGTTCCACGGATGTTAGTAACTTGTCGTGCGGCAAAGAATAATACAAATCTTTGATGTCAAGGAGTCAAGGAGTCCAGTCGAGAGTGGATAACCTCTTTACTGTTTTTAAGAACGTGTTACACCCCCTCATACTAACCCAGGAACTACCGGTAGATGATGTGTTGCAGTTTCTTGACATCAGACTCACCTTTTCTGAACGACATGTGTGTTGGATGTACCACCCTAGAGCCCAAAAACCACTGTTGCCGTACAATTCAGCTCATACGAAACTTGTAAAAAGGAGCATTGCCAATATGTGCGTATTGAACGCCCTCAAAAAATCGTGCCACCATGTGATGGCAGAAGGCCTGAGCACGCAGTATAGGCGGTTGTTGGCAGCTGGCTTCCCGAAGAATGTAGTGGTGTCAGTGGCAGAGATGTATTAAAAGATTACGTAATGAGGATTGCCCTCGCCCAACGGTTCTCAGAGATAAACAAAAGGTCGCGGTGATACCGTACATTCACAAAACGGCGCATGGCCTGAAAAAGGTGGCCAATAGATCGAACGTAAAAGTGGTATTTTCGGCACCAAACAAACTTAGTAGATTATGTAGGATGACAGATCCGTTTCGTAAGGCTCCTTCTGGCTGTGCGGTGAAACACAGGGATCCCTTCGTTGAATGTGCGGAGGAAGTAGTGTACCAGATCCCCCTATCATGCGGAAACAAGTATATAGGGCAGACCGGTAGGTGTGTTAATGATAGGCTAAGGGAACACAAACTTAAAGTAGGAAACTATCGGGACGGGCATCTGTCTGATCATTGTCAAAACTGCAAGTGTGTGCCGTTGTTTTCCAAGTGTAAGATCCTGGCGAGGCACAAAGAAAAAACTGTGAGGGAAATAGTCGAGGCACACGAGATTAAGAAGGGTGAAGCAGCATGCGTCAGCGTGGCCTCAATTGATTTACTAGACAAGGAACGTGCGTTCCTCAATGACGCGGCCTGGCAGCGGGGTGGCTCATGATGGGGCAAAATCAGAAATACCGAAGGTATATAAGTGTTGTTTCATGAAATAAAACCAGTTGTTAGTAGCGCACTGTGGTGTCTGTTTCTCTTCTACTTGTCCTTGTTTTTGAGCGCTAAAATGTTTTCCAAGTCCCAAAACCAACTAGCCCAACAATCTACTCTATAGACTGCGAGTCTGGGCGAAAGGAGGTGGAGGCAGCACGCATCATGTTCAGAAGGTCATTTGAGAAGCACGGTCTGCGCTACACGACGGTCCTCTCAGACGGAGACAGCAGGACGCATCAAGCTCTGACAGATGAAGCATACGGGTTCGTGGAAATTGAAAAGAAGGACTGCCTCAACAATGTCCACAAGCGGATGGGATCAGTCTTGCGGAAGCTTGTTGACAAAAAGAAGGCTCAAGGCAAAGTGCTCGGAGGAAAGGGCAGGCTGACAAAAGAAAGGATAAAAAAGATACCCAACTACTATGGTTATGCCCTTCGGAGCCACAGCCACGACGTTCCTGCAATGCAGAAAGCTGTGCAAGCCAGCCTTCACCACATGTCATCCACCGACGAATCTCCCGACCACGGCCTCTGCTCTGAGGAAGCCAGCTCGTGGTGTTCTTACAACGGAGCAGTTGCCAACAAAAAGCAGCCCTGTGGCCACAAGAACGCCCTCCAAGGCTCTGTTCGAGAAGCACTGGAACCAGCGTTTGCCAGACTCAGCGACAAGGACTTGCTCCAGCGGTGATGGCAAGACAAAAGTGAAAGCAAACACTCCGCCATACAGTGTACAGAGGGCTGTTGCTGAAAGCATCTTCAACCAGGGAGTGAGGAAGACGAATAAGAGCAAGGCTAGCAGCCTGGGCTACATGGCTGGCACTGCCCTCGTCCAGAGGAGCATCAAAAAGGACAGAGGCTGCACAAGGCACAGGGCGGGCACAGACCAGGATTATAGTCCTTGTCTGAGGCGCGCCCATTCACAAGCTGGTGTTTTGAAGACGCCCCCTGAAAAGGCCCTTCTTAGGGCTAACCAATTGTTGCATATTTTGGTTGCCCTTCTTAGGGCAACCAATTGTTGCAGAGGGCTCGGCACTCACCGGACGGCCGCCATGGCTAACTTTCTGCAACTGCTCATGCAGGTGGTGCCGATGCTAGGCACAGCGAAACCGAACGCGCCGTTCTTCGTTCCCGAAGATAACGCCGGACACGACCACGTCATCATCACCAACTGGGATTGGTTGGATTTTCGTCAAGGGTCATCGACGTCACCCGCCGCACTTCTAGAAAAGGAGCGACCGGACCCGACCAACGTCAGAGGGCTCGGCACTCACCGGACGGCCGCCATGGCTAACTTTCTGCAACTGCTCATGCAGGTGGTGCCGATGCTAGGCACAGCGAAACCGAACGCGCCGTTCTTCGTTCCCGAAGATAACGCCGGACACGACCACGTCATCATCACCAACTGGGATTGGTTGGATTTTCGTCAAGGGTCATCGACGTCACCCGCCGCACTTCTAGAAAAGGAGCGACCGGACCCGACCAACGTCAGAGGGCTCGGCACTCACCGGACGGCCGCCATGGCTAACTTTCTGCAACTGCTCATGCAGGTTGGTTCACAATACGATCAGTGTAGTTATAGAAGTGACTGCAGATTTCTGGTGATAGTGCCGTGCCCTCAAAAGTGTCGTGCCATTTTATCGGACTGTTGGAATGTCTTTATGTTGTTGCTGCTTTCTGGGGACATCGAGTCAAACCCAGGTCCAACAGAAATAGAGGTTACTTTACAGATGATTCTGGATAACCAAAGCAACATGACTAAACAACTTCAAGAAGTCAAGGCCGGACAAGACAGTCTTAGAGAAGAAATGACAGGCATTAATGCCAAAATTGCTGGGTTTAAAACTGCACTAGCAAATATCGAAAAGGAAATGGCACAAGTTGCTAGTCTAAAAAAATCTGTTGCGATCTTGGAACGAACCGTAAGGCAACAAAATGATAGGCTTATCGACTTAGAAAACAGAAGCAGAAAAAATAACCTTCTGATATTTGGTTTACCCGAGAAAGACAATGAAAGTACTGAGGAGCTCAAACAAACAGTAACAAAAGATGTATTCGAGAAAGTTATCGGCGTCACTGTAACTTCTGTTGAGCGAATTCACAGACTTGGGCGAAAGCGTGATAAAACAAGTAGGCCAGTAATCATGAAGTTCTTCGACTACAACGAAAAAAATGAAATCCTAAAGAACTGTAAAAAGCTAAAAGGAACGAGACTGAGCATAAGTAATGACTATGCAAAGGAAACAGTAGAAATCAGAAAGCAACTTTGGAAAAGCGCGGCATCAAACAAAGAAAGGGGTGATAAAGTTTCTCTTGTGCATGATAAGCTCAAGATTAACAAGGAGACATTTGTGTGGGATTCTGAACTTAAGCAACGACGTCCTCTGCAGTCTAGGACTGAAATGCATGATTGACTCGTTGCTACCGACCGAAACGATTCTCCCGAACTGAATGTTATAAACCTAAACGCGCGAAGTGTGGTAAATAAAATTGACACTCTGGAATTTTTGTTAATTGCTCAGAGTCCTCACGTGGTGGCGATCACAGAAACATGGCTTTCTTCTGATATTGCGAGCGACTGCATTGTTCCCCCTAATTATAAATTGATAAGGCGTGATAGAACCACCAGAGGAGGAGGCGTAGCAATTGCTTTGCGAAATGACATAAACTGTGTAGAACTTGAGTGCGAGTGTAATGAAACTGTCTGGTGCCGAATATCTTATTGCAATCGTGTGTTTCTTATAGGGGTAGTCTACAGGCCACCAAACGCTCCAATTGACTTCTTAGAATGTCTGAATGATTTTCTCTGTAAACATGTAAAAAGTGACACCAGGGTAATTCTAACTGGAGACTTTAATTTACCGCATGTGGATTGGGATCTAATGGTAGCTGGTGGTGTTGATATTCCCAACGGAGAAAAAATGCTCGAGATTATGTTTAATCACAATCTTACGCAAATAGTCAAAGACTGCACTAGAATTACTGATCGATCTCAGTCACTATTGGACTTGGTCTTTATTTCAGACAGTATATCTGAGTACGAAGTTTCAGTTAATGAAGGTATCTCGGATCACAAAATGGTTGTGTTCTCAACCCCCTTACCACGCCATGGCCCTTGCCGGGCCTCCATGCCCATTACTGTTAAAGACTTTGCTCGCGCAGACGATACAAGTATTTTAGATTACTTGGAGACATCGTTGGAAGCATTCGAACAACTTAGCACTACTGGTACAGTTGACGACCTCTGGAACTTTTTGAAGACAACTATTTATTTTTGTATAGATCATTATGTACCTAGCAAAATTAAATATGTTCATCGTACAAATCCTTGGATAACACGCGAAATAATTCACTTGAAACGACGAATCAGAAGGCATAGAAAAAATAACAAACAAAGCATGAACGCCTTAAAGAGCAGTTTAAAAACGGCACTTAGAGAAGCCAAGGAAAGCTTTTTTCAGTAACTCTGCACAATTTTATAAAAACTGCCCCCGAAAAGTTTTGGCGTTTCTTGAAGGGACGAAAGGAGCCGATTGAACAAATTGTTGACGGTGGTATAATTATTACAGACAATCTAGAAATGGCAGGGCACTTTAATCGTTTTTTCCAGTCAGTTTTCTCAGCGCATGAGTCGCATGTCATGCGTGAAGCTTCAAGCGACGATACTGAAATAAGCACACCGGGCGTGGTGATAACCCAACCAGGAATATTCGCGAAGTTGTTATCTCTTGATACGAAGAAATCAACGGGACCGGATAAAATACCGAATGCATTTTTAAAAAGATATGCTGAGTGGCTATCCTATTATCTTAAGATTATTTTTGACACATCATTACAAACGCACACTCTTCCACAAGAATGGTTATCTGCCCGTGTTGTACCAGTATTTAAAGACGGAAGCCGTCTCAGGGTAGATAATTACAGGCCCATTTCTTTGACAAGTGTTTGTTGTAAAGTAATGGAGCATATTATTTCAAAACACATATTCACTTTCCTAGAGGACCGAGGCATGTTCTATCCCCACCAGCACGGTTTTAGATGCGGCCTGTCAACGGTAACCCAACTCGTGGAAACGTTTCATGATTTTTCTTTTGCCGTTAATAATAAGCAACAGGTAGATGTTATTTGCATCGATTTTTCAAAGGCGTTTGACCGTATACCACATGGAAAACTGATATGGAAATTGAAAGCACTAGGTCTAGGTTCTATTATTATTAATTGGATTGAAGCCTATCTATCAAATCGAAGTCAAAGAGTTGAAATTAATGGAAGTCTATCTGCGCCATTACCTGTGTCCTCAGGAGTCCCTCAGGGCTCAGTCCTGGGTCCGTTGTTGTTTTTGATCTATATAAATGATATCGCTACTTATATTCAAGCTCCAACTAAACTGAAGCTCTTTGCAGATGACTGCTTACTTTATGCTCCCGTAAACAATTCCGTCGATCAATTGAACTTAAATATGAATTTGGAAATATTAAGGCAGTGGTGTGATGATTGGAAAATGCAGATAAATTTTCGTAAGTCGGCATACATGCACATAACAAACAAGAGGAAGGTTTTAAAATTTTCCTACAATATGGGGGATGTGAATTTGAATAATGTGGACAGTTTCAAGTACCTTGGTGTCACGATCTCAAATGATCTACAGTGGCGGGCCCATATTGAAAATGTTTGCTCTTCGGCCTATCGGAGTCTTGGTTTTATACGACGGAAATTAAAAGATGCTACTAGAGACGCAAAGTTGACTGCCTATAAAACGATGGTACGTCCTATTTTGGAGTATGCCAGTGTGGTATGGAGTCCCAACAAAAAAGTTGACAAAGAAAAATTGGAAAAGATTCAAAGGTTGGCTGTACGTTTTATTCTTTCTAGGTATAAAAGAACAGACTCTGTAACTAGAATGTTGCATGAGTGCGGCTTGCAGCCACTAGAAACTAGACGGAAGATTGCAAGGTTGAAGTTGTTTTTTTCCCTCTATAACGGACAATTAAAAATTGACCCAGCATTGTATCTGAAAGAAGTGCATAAGCGATCAAGAAGACTAAATCATACGAAAACGGTCCAACCTTATTCTAGTAGAATAGACGTCTTTAAATACTCTTTTTTCGCGCAAACAATTGAAGAATGGAATAGTCTCCCGGAGTGTGTCATAAATTTATTAGACGCGTCTCATTTTGAGTCTTCCTTGGAAGAGCTGTTTTCAAATTAAAAGAAATTGTGGTTGATTATTGTTATTTGAAAATGTAATAGTATTTTGTGTGTCCTTATTGCTGTTAAACGTTAAGATTGTATGTTTTCCCTTTTATTTTTTCCTCTCCTGTAATAGCCTTCGAGAGAAGGCTGACAGTATTGATAAATAAAAATAAAAATAAAATATGGGTCTGCTTTCCCTACCCGTGTCTCTCTCTTATGAAATAACAAACCAAATGCATTCCACCCATCTAAAGCTTCAACGTCACTACTTATGCATACCCAAACTTCAAAGTCTATTTTCTCAGCTTTGTTTTTCTTTTCAGCATATTCTCCGGCCTGGTAAGCTTTTTCATTTACTTGCGCTCAACTGATTTTCATAAACTTGGTATTATTTTCTTTGGAATGAAGCAGACTGCAAGCTAAAGCTAATTTTTGGTATATAAAACTGGCATTTCATTATCAGGCATTGCTATTGCAGCACGTGCAGCAGGCCAAGTAGGCAGCACGCCCGTGGCTTAGCGGTTATCGTGCTTGCTTCCCACGCGAAAAGTATAGCTTTGATGCCTGGCTGCGGATATTCTTTTGTTGTTTCTATAATGTCACGTTCCGGTAAATTCTAGAGCCCTGTTGCTTATTTGAGATTAGAATGTTCTGAAGCGAACTTTCTAGGCTGATTGCTCCAGAAGCCAACGTATGTACATAAGGGGCTCCGTGTGGCGAGCCGGAGCCAGTCTCGCCCCAGCGTTCGATCCTGCTGTTTCGCTGATGCCTGCGACACTAGCCTTTTCCTATTTTCTTTTGGGCACAAGTTCGCCCCATTAAACGTTTAGTTTGCTTTAGTTTTCGTCGCCTCATCAATTGTCATTCGTGACATTATAGCCTCTACAGTCGCCGACCCATTATTCGGACTTCGTGGGGACCGAAAAAACGTCCGAATAATAGAGCAGTCCGAAAAATCGGCAGATTGAAAAACTTGCCTTTATTACTTCCAAGTGGGCTTCAAAAAGCCGTAAATGGAGTCTCGTTTCAGGTTACACCTCCGTTTCCGTTCGGCAACTTTCTGTTAGCTTGAGAATCGCTGCCTTTTTTCTAGCGTTATGGTCAAATACTTTCTGCGCTTCTTAACGACACATCGCAGTGGCAGAACAACAAATGGGGCCATGACGTCCAAGCCAGCGTTGTCCGAACAAGATGAGAGGCGCAAAATGGCGACTGGCGATGCGAAGGAACAGAAAAACAAAGCAAAACGATAATGATGATGACGTGCAGCTAAATGGAAAAAAGGGCTAGCATAGCGTCACCTAGCGGTAAAACTCAAGAGTACTCAAGTAGCGCTGCCAAGCCAAGCCAGTCCATTTGCAGCCAACAACATAGAATTCAAAATGGCCGCTTCTCGGTGGTGTTTTCCGCCGATTGCTCGTGACGATTTTGTCCGAATAATCAAACTTTCGGACTTCAAGCTGTCTGAAACATTGGTCATGAATATACACTATTTCTATGGGTTAAGTCACGGTTCCGCCTTTAGGTCCGAAATATCGAAGTCCGAATTATCGGAGTCCAAAAAATCGGTTGGCGACTGTACTTCATGTCTTCTGTTCACTTTAATTTTTTTACAGGATTATATTGTGCTAAAGAAATAAAAATAGCTTTAGCTTGTATGCCATTTCTTTAGAAAGCAATTGATACCTTTTTTCAATAAAATTTTTATTTTATCCTGAAATTAGCTAATTAATATTTTATTTTCTTGACAACTTTTGACAGAGATAATAAACTGCACGTCTGTGCAAAAAAAAATCACTGAAATAGGTGAATAAAAAAAATTTTTGAGAACCCACTAAAGACGTTTTTGAGATTGCTCGTTCTTAGTTATAGCTCATTCTACAGGATCTTAGCTTTCCCAGAAATCAAAAAATTATGCTAGTGCGACGTCTGTTTCCCTACTAAAATGTGATCCAAGTTTGTGCCATGCCCCATTCTGAGTGGAAAAATCTGGAGCACAGAATTGAGTGGACGCAGCGTGACGACGCGTCAGCCAATCACAAGTGGGTGCGCCGTCGGCACCTCCACTAGATTCTGTGCTCTAGAATTTTTCGCTCAGAAAGCGGCACAAACTTGTATCACATTTTGAGTAGGGAAATAGACGTCGACGCAGCATAATTCTTGCAGGATACTTGGAGTCCATAAGATATTCCCAAAAACAGACGATCTCAGAAATATCTTTAGTGCACCTTTAAGGGGGAAGACATGATTCTTTGCAGCCAAAGGATACCTAAAAGACTGTTTTTTGGGAAATAGCAATTTTGAAATCTCCAGCTTTTTTTTTCTCTGCCAAGTTTCTTATTCTGCAGATTTAATACTTGAGTCCTAATATCACTTTATAAAATCTATGCAGGCTGAAATCCTGCTTAAGTTGATGCTAAAATGTAGGGCTGTGCGAATATTCGATATTGGTTGGGAAAGGACTGCACTATTTCCGTTTTTCAAAGTGTTGATTGCGGCGGGTTAGCCTTGTTTAGTGCGCTTCCTACCAAGCAGTGGTGCGCTGCGGAGAAGCCAAACCCGCGAAAGTGAGCTCCGCGGGTGTTGCTTCTCTGCATTACATCGGTGCTCGGTAAGAAGCGCGCTTAACGAGGTAACCCGCCGCGATGAACAATATCGTAATTGCATGCTTGGAAGAAAAGCATACATTCAATGCGGGATGGTGCACCCGTGCCGACTATATTTGAAAATAAATGGAAACTTTGTGAATGTGTATATCTACATTGCAGTAAAAGTTTCAAAATTAAACTTTTATGCAAGAGTATACTATGCTAGGCAGAGATGCTTTTACAACCTGTGTTCATCATGCGCGATTCATTCTTTTTTAACTCGAGATTAAAGAAAGAATATTTTATATAGCAAGATTTGTAAATTCACTCAATACGCCTCACAAGTGGGCTCATTTTCGTCTTCTGCGCATGAGAAAGAAAGTAGCGGGGACGTCAGAACGCCGAGCCCTGATTGGCTGATCGCGACCCCTATCTGAGCGTCGTCTGCTCCTTTGCAACGTCGTCTGCTCGCAACGTCGTCTGCGTCTGTCTTACCTTTACTGCGACTTTCGGAAGTGCAGGTCTTTACGAGCGAGCTCGACTTCGTCTTTCAGAGAGGGCAGACGAAATAACTCGAGCGGTACGTTGTTTTTGTCGAACAACTAGCAGACGCGCATCAAGGAGGGAAGTCAAAGTACTCACTGGCGAGGTGTCCCGAGACGCCGAGGTTTCTTTGCTAAGAACCGAGAGTGAGCGTGTTAGTGTCCGCAAGTTCACTCCCAAATACTTTTTCCCTCCTTTCGTGTGCGGCATGACTCCTTATTCTTTAACGGCGTCGGCGGGTTAACGCAGTTAACGTCGTCTGCTTTACGTCTGCTAGTCAAAGCGATGGCTGCTTTACCTTTCCTGCGTCTGTCGGAGATTCACCGCTTTTTCACCGGCGAGAGTCACCGTTGCCTCGAAAAACAAGGAGATGACAAGAGGAAGAGATTGACCTCTTAATCTAAAATTGAGGTCAGTGATCACAGTATAATACGGGAAGGGTTCACAAGGGTCGCGCGGGCACATTCCATTCAGCACGCCAGCCGGTCGTGGGCAGACGGTCACCGAGTCGGAGTGGCTGCTAGGCCTATCTGCCGAGTTCGCTTGGTCGGTGTCGGTGGAATCGTGGCCGTTGGAGCTTTTCCCGGGTGTTTGTGGATCCAGCGTTCTTGTTCGTCGTGGTCTGGTTCAAGTACTTTTTACTTTTTTCTTGCTGCTTGAAGTCAGGACGCGTGAGAAGCGCACTTAGAATAATAAACGTCCGTTGGTCGTCGCTGACCGCGACGCTGTCGGCCGTGCTGATTTGATCGTAAGAAGTGCGTAGCTTCGGAGCTGTCGTAGGATTTCGTCGTAACCTGCGCAAAACTTACGAAAATTTCGGTTCGTGAACACGAATTTGTTTTTAAGTTTTCTCTTACGCATATTTTTGGCGTAAGATTCGATCTGGCCTCTGAACTTTCAAAAGTCGCAGGGAAGGTAAGAGAGACGCAGACGACGTTGCGAGCAGACGACGTTGCAAAGGAGCAGACGACGCTCAGATAGGGGACCGCGATCAGCCAATCAGGGCTCGGCGTTCTGACGTCACCGCTACCCCCTGCGCGAGAAGCAGACGAACTTGCCCTCCGCATTGGTATAATTGGCCATCTCTATACGATTCATTTTATGTCAAATCCGTTGTTTACTTGTCATCTCAAGACCTTCTGAGGTCACAGTTCATAGATATAACTTGGCTTATAAATGAAGAAGTGGAATAAGCTTCACAGGTGTAGTTGGGTTTTCGTCTAAGCATTATGCAATGGTAGTGAAAGGCGTGGAAAAACTATTCGATATTCGAATCAAAAATATTCGGCCAAAACCACTACTTGCTTACAACTCAAAATCCACTATTCGCACAAGACTACTAAAATGACACTTGCTCAAAACACAAATCTTGGACTCTTCAATCTTTCATGAGAGATAGGTATCTCAGCATCTAGGGCAGATGAAAATACTTTTTTGCAACATGTGGCTAAATGTGCAAAACATACAATGAAACCGTATATGGTTTCATTGTTTGGTAGCCACACATTGATGTGCTGTGAAGTCACTAATGATTAGGGGTGAATAGTAGTTATTTAATTGAATACCGAATAGAATTAAGAAAAGCAAGCCGAATATCGAATCGAATATTGAATAGTGATTTTCCTTGCAGGAATTTTTCCAAGTGTGCTGTGAATGAGAATATTTTATATGCAGAGTATGCGGCTGGTGCAGAATGGGCGTACAAAACAAAACCTCAGATGTAGAGAACTGCTGGGGAAGAAGCTGCTGCTGATGGACGCACTAAGGAACCAATTTGATGGCACAAACATAAGTTATCTACACCAAGCGTCGCAAAAAGCCCAAAGTTACAGCCACGCGTGCTTTTTCTCGTTAAAAGCACGACCTAACACCGCAACATATCCTTTTCTTATAATTATCTATCTCAGAAAACAGGCATTTTGCGATATTTGGTCTCAATTTTAAAGAAGAAAAAGGGCACATGGGATTTCATTTTATATAAATAAACAGATTGCGGTTAAATCTGAGTAAACAGGCTTGAACAATCTGAAGTAAGAAAAAAATAACATGAGGTTAGGTGGCGCAAGTCACCGTCCAACTGCCGCTATGCATCCATTCCTCCGTCCATCTATCCTGTTTTAGAGAGCCTAGATTTAAAAGAGGGAGCAAGCGAAACTGAAACAACGGAGACGGCTCCTGTGCCGATTCATTGCAAGTGCGCATGTGTTGTCCAGTCGCGTCGAAAGAAAGGGGAGCAAACGGAAGAGTGACGACGCCTGCCCGATCGGGCGCTTTCGTCCTTTCGTCACCTTCTTGCAGTTCGTAATTTAAACGCGGCTATCAAACGGTTGGAAACCCTCTCAAATCTAGGCAAACTATTTTTCGTTTCAATCAGAATTTGCGGTTTGCAGTTCCAAAAGAACGATGACAACTCGGCTGGTTTCATCGGCGTGGTGAACCTGGTTTTCTTTTGTGATCTTGCAGTTGCCGATTTCTGTGAGTGTGGCAAGAGTGCTCTACGTCGGCGCTTCAATTTGAAACGAGGGGCTTTACTCGTGAAAAGAATTAGGCATGGCGCGGAATTCCGGCCTCCCAATAATTCCTCTTTGAAAGCGACGCAAACGGGATGTTTTGGATGTGATTCAAGGTTAGATTGCGTCACGATCATGAGTAAATCTGCATGCTACCGTATTTACTCGCATAATAAACGTACTACGCTTAATAAACGCACCCCCCACAACGGGCATCAATACTTTGACTTTTTTTTCCCTCCCATAATCAACGCACCTACAATTCTCGGATCCGCAAGTCTCGAATTGCGTCCAACTTAGCAAGCCACCAAGCCAGTTTTCTTTTGCCGCCAAGCGGTCAGGCCAAGTCAAGCCAAGTCAAGCCAAGCCAGGCTGCTCACGCAATGGCCACAAGTGCGTAGGTTGCGGTAGTTACGGAAGTGATCAACCGTGAAACCGAGTGTCGTCGCGACACTTGACGAAGCTTAGGTCGAGGAATTGCCCAGCTCCGGACATTCTTCGCCTATCGGACGCATTGATGTCAACAAACAAGCTGTCGTCTGTGGTCCGCTTTGGGACAGTGAAATCGTGAAGGTGGTTAGGCCTAATTTCACATACTCCGGGTCAATGCGTTTATTTAATCCACAACAGAACGGCACAGCCAGGTGCACGCAGCGCTGCAGGCTGAGAGTGTCTGGTAGCCTCTCCGTGAACGAGACTTGATCCATGCGAGGAAGCTTTGGGGGTCGGCGGTTGGATTTCGTACGAGTCTTGTGTCCGTGAACGAAACTGATCTGTGCGAGCAGGCTTCGGCGGTCGGACTTCGTACGAGTTCTTACAGGCATAGTCGCGGATTATACCTGAGCGGGCCCGCCGGATACTAGCAATATATATCGCCTAAGAACGGTCGTGTTGCTTTTCGTGCTGAGTGAGCTTCGTAGGGCGCTCTTCCCTTCGGCAAAAGGAACCCAGAAAGCGCCCTAAAAAGATGTGCAATTTATAAAGCATGGTTATTGTGGCGCGCCCCCGACCAGCCATGGGTGCGCCTCCATCACTGGAGACGTGCCACAGTACCTTGCCGTGTCATATTGGCACCTGATATGACAATTGTGCAAGGTGTGTTAAGGGAGGAAGTGGGTTCTTAAACTTTTTTTTTTATTTATTGGTTTATCTCAATGATTTTTTGCACAAGCATGCAGTTTATTGTGCTGATTTCATAACTGCAATCAGATTTCAGATATCTCTTCTTTGTCAAAAGTTATTAACAAAATAAAATATTAATTAGCTAATTTTTAGGAAAAGTTTTAAAAAACCTTCCTATTAGAATTTTAATGAAAAAAAGGTATCAATTGCTTCCTAAAGAAATGCCATACAAGCTAAAGTTATTTTTATTTCTTTAGCACCATATAATAATGTAAAAAAATTAAGTGAATAGAACATACAATAGCAGCTATAACAATTTCTAATAATGAAATGCCAGTTTTATATACCACAAAAATATCATAATAAAATAGCTTTAGCTTGCAGTCTAGCTCATTCCAAAGAAAATAGTACCAAGTTTATGAAAATCGGTTGAGCGCAAGTGAATCAAAAGCCTTCCTGGCCGGAGAAGAGGCTGAAAAAACCAAAGCTGAGAAAATAGACTTTGAAGTTTGGGTATGCGTAACTAACAACATTGAAGCTTTAGATGGGTGGAATGCCTTTGGTTTGAATTTCATACTAAGGAGAGACATGGGGTAGGGAAAGCAGCCCCCATATACGACAATTGGTTAGCCCTCAGAAGGGGTTTTTAGGGGACGCGGGGACATTTTCAAAGCACCAGCTTGTGAAAGGGCGCGGCTATTCGCACTGCTCACATTTGGTGGTCGCGAAGAACATGTTCAACACGTTCAAATCCACGATCACAAACTGCGTGCCGAAATCTGTCTCTTTATCCTCGACAGTGACATTGAGGAGGTCAAACTTCCGTTGTGTGGCAGACTTTGTGGCCAAATCCTGCTTCATCTCGTCAGCCCGCGACGCACGTTGAGCACTTTCGCTTGCCGTGTAGAGATGCTGAGTCGAGTCGTGACGCACCAGGGCCGAAGCCGTCGTCTTTTTCATTGCTCACATCAGGGCGGGCACCTCGGAAGATGATGCAGCTGCTGGCAGCTGAACTTGCCGCATGTCCGCCGCAAGCAACGCGGCTGGCGATGCGAGCCGAAGTCCTCTTGTTCTACGCCCGACGCTTCCGCTTGCACGCACGCACGCTGCATTGAAAGCTCCACGCTAGGCATCGCGATCACTAGCGATGTCTCCTAAAGACGTCGAGCTAAACAAAGCAGGCGAACGCCGAAAAATAACGTGCTTGAAACCAAACGCAACTGCTAGCAGACGACAAACAATGATATCGGCTGCTCCCGACTCCTTCCGCGCCACGAGGAAGGAGAGGAGGAAGGAGAATGACATTTTTAGGAGAGGAGGCGTGCGCTTGGCCAATAGCGACAGCGCTCGCTGCGGCCCGTGCTTCTTAGCCAATCGGTAGCTCGGTTTCTTTCTCTGGGAAGACGCAGTATTCTGTGCTTTCTCCGGGCGGACGCCATTTTCAATGGCGCCAAAAATGTAGATAAAGAAGTAAGCTTTCGAACGAGACCAAAATGGCCGCGCTGGGGCGCACACCGGCGGAGCGCGAGGAGCGCGCGTTTCAACGTCGGTTTTCTCTTTCAAGGAAATTTTGGAGCGCGACGTAATTATCGTTTTTTTGTACTTTGAGTTTGAATTACGCTATATATTTTGAGAGAGGTGCTTGGATATGTAAGGCACCCAAATACAAAAGTTCTGGAAAATTAACTTTTTCACGATTTTTTGCATTTTTAGGAGTCCCCCCTTAATGCAAAAATTTTACCCCGTGTAATGAACCAATTCCCCCCCCCCTCCCAAATATGGGTCAATTTTTCGGGGGAAAAGTGTGTTCATTATGCAAGCAAATACAGTATCAAATTTGTGGCATTCATTACTTTTTTTTTTTTTGTTTAGTTTGTGTGTTATGTGGAATGGTAGTGCCGAGAGGTGTTTCTCGCATGGTCTGTCGAACATCATGGCGCTAACATCGGGAGAAAAAACGGCTGTTTTGTCTGCTCCACGTCGACCATGCGTCTTTGGTTGAATGTATAGAATATTCGAGTGACCAAATACTAGAATTCGATTCGCAAATCGAATTATTCGGGAGACTTGGTATCCAATTGGAATTCGTATATTTGAGTATTCGCACACCTCTACTAATAACGGCTCAATCTCAAAAGTGCTTAGAAGATTGTATTCTTCATACTGTGTAGTGTGTAAACACATGTTAAAACATAATTTTTTACAAATAGTTCTGCCTATTGTTTTGCAAACAATGATGGGTTACCGTGTTACTCGCACAATGAACGCACTCGCGTAATGAACGCACCCCCCAAGTCGGCTCTCAAAATTTCGACTTTTTTTTCCCTCGCGTAATAAACGCACCCCCAACTCGGACGTCAAAATTTTGACCCCCTCCCCCCACGCGCGCGAAATGAATGCACTTTTCTATCCTGGTGCAGTGAGGTCGTGAATGCATGGGCAGCGTGGGCGAACAAAACACCTTGCAAAAGGCGTTAAAAAATAAAAAAATCCAGCGGAAGCAAGAAAAAAAAACATGGAGAGGAGCTTTTTTTTTTTTTCTTGCACAGCGCAGTTTGGACTTTGGGTCGCGCGCCTCGCGGAAGGAGATAAGAAAAAGAAGCGGAGAAGTCCTCGCCTAAGCGAAGCAAAACAGCTTGCGAAAGGCGGCAAAAAAGAAAAAAAAACACGGAACCAAAAGAAAAGAAAAAAAAACATAAAAAGGAGCTTTCTTTTTTTCTTGCTTTTTGCACAGCGCAGTTTAGTTTCCGGGTTGCACGTCGCGCGCCGCGCGCAAGGAGATAAGAAAGAAAAGCCCCCGGCTAAGCAAAGCAAAACAGCTTGCGAAAGGCGGCAAAAAAAAGTCCACGGAACCAAGAGAAAAAAGAAACATAAAAACAAGCTTTTTTTTCTCTTTTTTTTTTTACACAGCGCTTTGGCTTGGTTTTGAGGTCGCGCGCAAGGAAATAAGAAAGAAAAGCGGAGCGGAAAGAAAGAAATGCGCAAGAAAGAAAACATGGAGAGGAGCTTTTTTTGCGCATCGTAGTTTGGTTTTCGAGTCGCTGCGCCGCGCGCAAAGGGATAAGAAGTTACGTCGATGTTTCGGGATAAAAGGGCCTTTCATTATGCGAGTAAATACGGACGCAAAAATCTTACCCCGCGTAATGAACGCACCCCCCAACTTTGCATCGATTTTTCGGGAAAAAAGTGCGTTCATTATGCGAGTAAATACGGTAGTTATATCCCGAGAACTAACCTACTAAATAATAAAATTATCGGATATTAAAAAATATGCACAAAAACCTGAACAAACTAGTGCTGTTTCATTGGGTTTGGTAAAAAATCATGGAAGAAAGCTCAGATTAGCGTTCGCCCCTAAAGTAAGACCGAATATGTTATACTCCATTTTCCATAAGCTACAGACAATTTACACAGTTTGAGCAAGTTTTTGCAGTTTATGTAAGGGCTGCACTTTTTTTTTTATTTCTGCGCAACTGTTTAGGCGAGGTCAATATGCAGATAAAGATTGACCGCATCTCCAAGTGGTGAATGATGTTGGTTGGGGCGAACAGGGGTGAGACAGGGGAAACAGGTTTTGGAGCAATTTTTGGAGCAGAAAAATCTGGATTTTGGAGCAGCTTAGGAGCACAAAATTCTCGTTCTGGAGCAGCAGTTTACGCATGTTCGAGCAACTTCGGAGCAGAGAAGTCTACAGTTTGGAGCAGATTAGGAGCAGAAAAAGTTAGAGCAGCTTATAAGCAAATTAAATTATAAAAAATCTGATTCAAATCAAATAATTCTGATTTTTTTTTCTTTTTTAATCGTTGTTTTTTTTTCACCCTGGTTCGCTAAGTCATCAGCGCCGATACGCACCAAAATAAAATATAAAAGAACAATAAAAAAAACGGAAAAAATGCAAACCCGAGTTTAATGCGCATAGATGAGGACAAGAAACACAGGCTTGCTGCAAAGTTAGGTTGGCACCAGGTACCTCAAGCTTATACGAACTGGTGCCAAAGCGCAATTGTAGTGCAAAACTTTTTAAAGCGGTGATTCGAGAACATGAACAGGGAAGCACGGTTTACTACAACCAGACATCGATCGGACGCTCGTAGAAAGCACGAGCAGATAGGAAAAACTCCCCACACAAGTGAGTCCCAACGTAAATAATGAATTGGTATAAAAAAAACTATGAGCAGCACATGCACGCTAAATACGGATGTGTGACCGATTCCTTCGATCGTTCACGCACTGGGAGTACGTGTGGGATAACCGAAAGTACTGACGGCTACGGCGCCGTCCATTTTGACGAAAAGATTACGGACCCGAATGAACAATTACACAATGGAGGCGGTCAATAGCACTTTTAAGAAAAGGTTTACTCTCAAAACCCAAGAAATACCTGCTCATCTTGATAGCCTGTACGTCGTACCTCCCGCGGTCAGACAGCGAGACCGCGTGACAGCACACCGGTAGCATGCAGTCACAGATGACAGCGGAAAATAGTAGGAAAATCGGGAAACGACCACGTACCATAGGTAGAGAAAAGTACTACAGCTGAGATCTTCGAATCTGGTGGTTGCTTGCGCCACCCTGTACCCGTGCCGTGTACTTTACTACGACGAGATTGAATGTTGCCAACCAAGCTCTCGTTTCCCGCTAAATATAGCGTCGCCGCAAGCTTTTCTTTTAAGTTTTTATAGTTACTTTGGCGCAGTGTGGCGCAATTTCGACCGATTTCGCGTTTTTGGCGCAACTAGGCGCAGAAAATTGGGTTTGTATCAAAATGGCGCAATTGGCGCAGATGTCACACCCCTGGGCAAAGCTCTGGTGGTGCTTGTCTGCGTAGACGCTGAGCCGCAGCATGCCAAGCCTTTCGTTCATTTTCACCCATGTCAGAAAGAGAATGTGTGGTATGGAACGTGGTTATATACGCATTTGAGCATTTGACCGCAGCGCCCTCTCGTCTATAAACGTTCAGCCAATGCACGCAAAGTGTAACGCAATTATATACGCATTTGACCGGCAGCGCCCTCTCCTGTATAGACGTTGAGCGGCTACATGCAACGTTTCATCCATGACAGAAACCCCAGGTCTTGAGTTACTACCACATCTCAGAGCCCCCTACTCGTCCTGTCAGCTGCGCAAACAGATTTCAACATTTCCAAAAAAAAAAGAAACGAGACTGGGACAATAAGGGACGGACAAACACAAAGTCTCAATTGAGACTTTGTGTTTGTCTGTCCCTTATTGTCCCAGTCTCGGTTTTTTTTTTTTTCAAAATGTTTAATCACCACCAGCTCGTTTGCGCCCTTACCTTTTGTTCACAGATTTCAACATTTTTTTTCATCTATTTTTTCATCTTTGTTTCTTTTTTTATTCTTTTTTTTTGCCCTACACAAGCACGTGAGCTCACGAGCTCGTAATTTTGTTATCATTTTTTTTCTTTTTTCTTGTTTTACACGAGCACGTGAGCATGTGCTCACGTGCTCGTGATCTCACGAGCAGAAGCACGAGCACCCGACGCCGGACTACGCCGGACGGCGGACGGAGATACAGACGTGGCTAGCCCCTAAGGAGCTTCACCCCTAAAAAAAAAAGAAATAGTTTTGAATGTGCATAAAAAATGGATGTATTTACTCGCGACGGATGCAGCGGTCTTAAGTGCCTTTATTCCGGTCTCGATTGTTGTAAGAGTCTGACAACAAGCCAGGGCGGCTCTTTTGACCATCCAGTAAGCGTCTTGTCGGGGTTTCCAGTAGCCAATTGTTCCGTAGAATTTCACTTGGATGGCCGTTTCGATGGGAACGTCGAGCGGCTGGAGCGTACCAGTGAGCCACACCAGACTGCATGCTTTGTCCACCACTGTGTGCAGATCTTGTTAACAGCATATTCCGTTTCATGTCTGCGGCACTTCAGGGAATAAGTGACGCAAACTTTTGCCCGCTGCTCTCAGGTTGGTTAGCAGAACGGCGACTAGCAGCGGCTATTGTCAGATGAGCGCAAGGCAACCGTGGACAATACAAAAACTCTAAAAAGGACCCAATCTTTACTTCCACATTCTTTTCCATTTGCGCTTCAAAAACCGGCAAAAAGCATGAGCAGAGGCGGGATAAATATGGTGGAGATGTGGAGCGTGCGCCACACTGCAGAAGCAGTCGGTGCGCGTGCGATTAATAGCAAAGAAATTTTTTAATATTTTCTTTTAAAGTTTTGTCTAAATAGGTGGGTGCGGCCCATACACGCAATTATACAGAAACTTAAAGCAAACTCCCCGCTGAAGCTCTATAAACCCGCCATTCCAATGCAATTGGGAGGCAAAAAATCCGCATAATACTAGACAGTATTAACGGTACACGTCCTATTCAATAATGCTCAACAATAAAATGTCCGCAAAAACTATCGGCCCCAAAGGGGTAGAAAAAAACGCCTTTGATGGGTGGGCCTCTGGAATCCGCGAACATTCATCCTACCCTAATGACGCGACCGCAGACACTCACAGTTGGAGGACGTCCGTGACAAAGTAAAACGAAGGAGGGAAAGACACTTCTCTTTGTTTATGTATTTCCTCCGTGAGCGACCTTGAAGTGGTAGTGTATCCGTGCGAAAAGAAAATGATGGAGATAACAAAATAAATTTCTTTTGCCTACAAAAAAAATCAACTCGAAAAAAAAAAAAAATGGAATGATAACCCAAGCAGTAACCAAGTCAGGAACCGCGAGGTAGCGAATGCCCCATTTCCCGGAATGTAACCGGGAGGTGTAAGGTCAAAGTCTGTCTCCGCCACAGTAAGGTCGCCGCCAACCCGCTCGTTCTCTCCGCACGTGGCGACCGCGGTTATGCAATGTTTTAGACAAAGCCAACGGGTAGAAATAAAGCTTTGCTGGAACGCCCTACACAAGACGTTCGTAGGACGTCCCAAACCCCCATTGATAGCATGCTGTGCACAGACAGATGCATGTATGCACCAACCAAGAAAGTTGTGCAAGAGCTTGCCATTGACAAGGCGCCCAACTTGGCACGAAGCCAAGGTATTTGCCAGCGCGATTGCCGGCTCTTTCGCTTTCCCAGCATCATTCTTCGTCGCTTCTTTGGCCCGCTGGCTCGCTCGTTCCGCCAGGCTGGTTTTTCTATTTTCTTGCAAACTTCTCTTCCTTTTCTTCTTTTACAAACTAGGATATAAAACAATAAAACTAAATAGATTTTCGAATTTAATGTATCTCTTGTGCAGCAGCGGTAGATACGCAGAAAAAAATGGGCGATTGTTTCCGTTTTTTTTTTTACTTTTTGTGCTCACTGAGACATGGCCCACCCCAGTTTTTTTATGATTTTCAGGCGGCAGGGGGTGGGCGACGATTCGGGATATTAGGGTAGTCACATGCTCGTCTTTCGCCGACAAGGAACAGACACCGACCGATTGTTTTAACTCAACGAGTAGCACGAGAATAACCGAGGCACACTCTGGGAATTCCAGCTGTACCTGTGAAACCTCCCCGAGGTTTCGGGTGTGCCAAAAGACCTTAAACTCCCACTCACCGGCTACGGAGGCTCTCTCCAGCTGCGGTAGGGTCATGGCCTGGTTCGGCGCTTCCCGCAAGACTGCCAGAACATCCCTGGCCGCCAAGTGCAGTGCCGAAAGCCCCACCCGGCTTGCCTGCCGATCCAGTCGCACCACCTGGCAACAATAAAGTAGATCCAAAAAGCACTTGAACTAAAAGTAAATTAGGTACCGTATTTACTCGCAGAATGAACGGACCTTTTATTCCGCTTTCGCGACGTAACTTCTTATCTCTTAACGCGCGGCCACGGCAACTCCTAAACCAAACTGCGATACGCAAAAAAAAAAAAAAGCCCCTCTCCATGTTTTTTTTTTTGCTTCCGTGTTGTTTGTTTTTTTCCATGCCTTTAGCAAGTTGTTTTGTTTGCCCACGCTGCCCATGCTTTTGCGACCTCGCTGCCAGGATAGATAAGTGTGTTCATTTTCGAGGGCTTCTCTGCTTTTCTTTCTTATCTCTATCTCCTTGTGCGTGGCGCGCGACCCTTAAACCAAACTGCGTCGTGCGAAAAAAAGAAGAAAAAAAGCTCCTCTTTGTTTTTTTTCTTTTCCCTTAATTCTGTGGATTTTTTTTTTTTTTTTTGCCGCCTTCTGCAAGCTGTTTTGTTTCGCTTTGCTAAAGCGAGGGCTTCTCCGCTTCTCTTCCTTAACTCCTTGCGCGCGGCGCGCAACTCAAAATCCAAACTGTGCTTTGCAAAAAAAAAAAAAATATCTTTTTATGCATTTTTTTTGCTTTTGTTGGATCTTTTCTTTATTTTTTAACGCCTTTTACAAGGCGTTTTGTTCGCTCACGCTGCCCATGCATTCGCGACTTCACTGCACCAGGATAGAAAAGTGCGTCCATTTCGCACGCGTGGAGAGCGGGGGTCAAAAATTTTGACATCCGAGTTGGGGTTGCGTTTATTACGCGAGTGAAAAAGAAAAAGATGAAATTTTGAGAGCCGACTTGGGGAGTGCGTTCATTACGCGAGTGCGTTCATTGTGCGAGTAAATACGGTACTTCAAGTGAACGCACACCAGGCACAATGTACTTCAATTGTAGAGTGGGCTAGTACACAGCCCGGAGCACCTGCGACGAAAGCTCGCATACTGAGTTCAATCCCCATCCCTGCCCGTTTCCCTCTGGTTGAGCATCGTACCACCGTGCAGTCTCGTATCACTAGTACATTGTGCATGTCAAAGGCTAGCAGTCATACTGCACTGGCTAAATTGATCCCCTACAGCTGAGAGACAAATCGCCCGTTCAGGCTGACCAACTTGAGGCCGTAGAAACATACACACTACACAAATTTCAAAGTACTATAAATGCAATGAACAGTAATCCCTCGTTATAACTAAGTCAACGGAATAGTAAAAAAAATTTGATATCAGCCGCGATAAAATTGATAGAGCCCAGCGCCCTTCCAGGTTGACAGGAACACTCTGACCAAAGATATAAACAAATAAACCTGGGTTATGAGCAGCAACTTCATTAAGTAAAAAAAAAAAAAAATTTTTTTTATTATTTGCCACGCAATTCAACATGGTGTCAGAAGACTACCCCAGTAATATTTTCCTATAGAGTCATGTATATTTTTAATAAAGCCAAGAAACACTTGAAACCGAAACCTGCACACGGAGGTCGGAGAAATATAGAGCAGGAGAGAGTGCCAGAAGTCACGTAGCAACCATATTTACACGAATGTAGGTCGACCCATTTTTCAATTGTTGAAAATCTCAAGAGGGGAGGTCGACTTATAATAGAACCAAAGCATTCTACCGCTGACAAAAACGAGACAATCGCGATATCAACAACACCTCGGCTTGTTACGAGCTCAGTCAACTGTGCCTGTAGCACTGCAATATTCTGTGCGCTCAATTTAAAAAAAAAATTGTTTTTTTATTTGCGCAAATGAGTATTATTGATTGTGATTCGAAAATTAACCCGAACGTACGGCAGTGAACAGCGCACGGCACGCCCGACTCCGGGGGTGGCGACACTTCTAGTAAGAGCCACTCCGGAGGCCGCTGGAACAGCCTCACGGCTCACTCCACGCAGCTTCTTTTCGCAGTTTTTCGCCCGATTCACAGTCGCACGTGGTTTGATGGATTGTCGAGATCATGTGGGAGCGCTAACTACGTTTTCTTTGTATTGACACGCGTGATCTGGGCAGCTTAGGTTTTTGGTGCTCGTTTACGGCTATTCTTCACCCAGAAGGAACCAACAACTGCGCTGTTGGAAGCAATGAAGTCTGACCCGTCGGAGCGGGTGAGGCTCCAGTGGAGCCTGCAATGGCGCGAGATCTTAACTGTGATGGCAAACGAAGTGGCTTCCGCAGGTCTGAATAGGTAGGGATGCCTTCCGGAGTTGAAGGTCAGACGTGCGACGTATGCCGGAAAAGGGCTTGGTCAGTCCCTACCCATGACGTGCAACGCGATCACCGAGCAAGTGCGGAAAGTGCAGTTGAGGCTGTCATTTGCGAAGCGTGAGATTTCATTAGATGATGCCAACGACATGCTTCGAGAACGTAGCAGTGATGACGACGCGACTGACATGACCTGTGCGGACAAGTCGTAGTCTAGTCGCAAATGTAGTGAGGACGACAGGAAGCAGCTTCAGTTGTCCCGCCTCCAGCGTGCACTTCCTAGTAACGCCTGGGCGTCTCATGCACCTCCCGCGTGCATGCGCAGCAAAAGCATGCCAGAGGGCATCCTTCGCATGTTCGAGGCCGGGCTTTCAAAACAGATGTTTTACGGCCGTCACGTCTTCGCAGTAAAATGTGCATCTTTCTTTTTCCAATCGGGTCGGGAGATGGGCAGAAACTAAAGGCGTGATGCCTGACGAGGTCTCTGCCCCCTTACAGCTCTAGCACTTCAATGTAAAATAGTGCAAAACATTCACGCAAAAATACCTTCAAGACAATGTGCTGTCAGCACAGGTACATAAAAACAAGTAAAACAAGCAACCGCACAACTGGTTTTGTCAGAAAAGGTTCAAAGTCTGAGTGAAATACATAAATACCAAATATGAATATGATTTATGAAATTGCATAGGTTTGCTAACACAATGTCACTGCCCCCAAGATTTCTTTTAGCTTTTTTTTGTTTAAATTGTAGTACGTATATTATATTTAAAATCAATTAGTCCCTTGTACTACCGTATTTACTCGCAGAAGGAACGCACTTTTTTTTCCGAAAAATCGAGGCAAAGTTGGGGGGTGCGTTTCTTACGCAAGGTGAAATTTTTGCGTCCGTATTTACTCGCATAATGAACGGACCTTTTATCCCGCAAAAATCGATGTAACTTCTTATCCCTTTGCGCGCGGCACAGCGACTCCAAAACCAAACTGCGATGCGCAAAAAAAAAAAGACTCCTCTCCATGTTTTTTTTTTCTTTTTTTTTCTTTGATTTTTTTGCTTTTGTGTTGTTTTTTTTTTTGCCTTTCACAAGTTTTTTTGTTTGCCCACGCTGCCCATGCATTCGCGACCTCGCTGCACCAGGATAGAAAAGTGTTCATTTCGAGGGCTTCTCGCTTCTCTTTCCAAAGTGCGAGGGAGGAGGCAGGCAAGGGCAGTATCTTCCTTATGTGCGCTTTAACTTTCTTTCTTATCTCCTTGCGCGCGGCGGCGCGCGACCCTGGAACCAAACTGCGTCAAGCAAAAAATAAAGAAAAGAAAAGGCTCCTCTTTATGTTGTTTTTTTTTTCTCTTTATTCCATGGATTTTTTTTTTTTTTTTACCGTCTTTCGCAAGTTGTTTTGCTTTGCTTAGGCGAGGGCTTCACTGCTTCTCTTTCCTATCTTCTTGCGCGCGGCGCGGGGTGCGCGACCCGGAGACCAAACCGCGCTATGCAAGAAAAAGGAGAAAAAAAAGCTCCTCTTTGTTTTTTGTTTTTTCTTTTCTCTTTGTTCCGTGGATTTTTTCTTTTTTTTTTTTTACCGCCTTTGGCAAGCTGTTTTATTTCGCTTTGCTTAGGCAAGGGCTTCTCCGCTTCTCTTTCTTAGCTCCCTGCACGCGCGCGCTACCCAAAATCCTAGACTGAGCTGTGCCAAAAAAAAAAAGGCTCTTTTTTATGTTTTTTTTTGTTGCTTTCGTTGGATCTTTATCTTTAGCGCCTTTTACAAGGCGTTTTGTTCGCTCACGCTGCCCATGCATTCGCGACCTCGCTGCACCAGAAGAAAAAAGTGCGTTCATTTCGCGGCGTGGGGGGAGGGGGTCAAAGTTTTGACGTCCGAGTTGGGGGTGCGTTTATTACGCGAGTGAAAAAAAAGTCGTAATTTTGAGAGCCGACTTGGGGGTGCATTCATTACGCGAGTGCGTTCATTGTGCGAGTAAATACAATATTTAAAATTTTGGCAACTCGAAAAATTTTGTTTGTCTCCCGTAATTCAAGCATATTTTATGAGGTCGTCTATGGGTGTGTCGAAGTCTGTAATGTTTACTGTCATCTGGCAAAATCATGAAGAGGTTTTCGTTGTGTATTTTTCGTAATAGCTTAAAATAATAGATTTGAATGACTTTGAGTAGGCCATGTTTATTGAATAATGGACCGATGGGGAGATCTTGGACGTTACCTTTATGGTTTTCAAAAAGTCGTACAACTTTTTTCTGTAGGACGGCCAGTCTATTATAATTTGTGATCGATGTCGTTCCTCAAACTAAAATACAGTAATAAAGTTTTGAGAAGAATAGTGAGTATTACAACTTTTTGTTTTTAGCCAAAGGGGTATAAGATTTTGTATCTTGTACATACATCCAACGGTTCTAGATAACTCGGTGCTTAGCCTATTTATGTGAGTATTCCAATTTAATTCGCGATTGAACCACACGCCGAGAAATTTTTGTTTGCTAACCTCCTCTATAATCTCATTTTTAAAACATAGTCACCTTAGTGTTGTCGAGTTTATTTACAGGACAGAAAATAATATATTTTGTTTTCTTTGCATTTAGTTGTAATTTATTGTTTTGAAGCCATACTGAGAGATGCTTCAAATAGCTGTTTGCCATTGATTCTAGGCATGCTTTAGAAGCTGAAGTAAGAAATGCATTAGTATCGTCCACATACATGACAAGCTCCAGGGATTTTAGAACATTTGTGATATCATTAACAAAAGAAGGAATAATAAGGGTTCTAGTAAAGACCCCTGTAGAACCCCGTGCTTAATTTTGAGTATAGTTGAAGACATGTTATTGGTGTGTACGAACTGCGAGCGATTTTCAAGGTAGCTTTTTTATTAAGGTCAGGGCAACCCCAGGTATGCCATATTGTTGATGTTCGATTAGTAGCACGTCGTGTTGAATAGTGTCGTATGCTTTCTTGCAATCTAGAAACAGGCCTAAGGTGTACAGTTTATTTTCAATGTTATTTATAATTTTATCTTTTACCTCAACTAGTGCTTCTTCTGCTGATTTCGATTTTTGAAAGCCGTATGGACATTTGTTTATTACATCGTGTTTAGAAAAAAGGCCCTCTAGCCTAATGTTTATAAGTCCCTCAAATATTTTTGAGAAAATAGGCAAAACCGACATCTAAAGTGTTTTTTTCTTTTTCTTGTTGATGTGCCATACAATCTAGACAACTTACAATCGTGTAAATACGCTACACCCGACTGTGCACTTTCTTTTTCTTCACGCACTGCTGACGATACTACAGCATTGCAGGTACCATTTGCCGTGCAATTGCAGTTACCATGTTTGTTCCACTCACTGTTCGGCCCTTCAAGGTGAGTTGTTTTGTACATTGAAGAGTTGGAAATGAGTAGTGAATGACCATATCGGCTCCGAAAAGAATACCCCCAAGATGTTGCGCGAAGAGCTGCCTCCCAGGTTCTGCATCCGAAAATGGCATTGTGTGGCAATTTGCACAAGTTTCCTAAAGATCAATGGAATCGGGAACAATGGCTGGCTCCAATTCCTTCAGAACAGTTACGGGCACCTCGGAAAGCAGACGCTACCCGATTTATATGTTCATTGCATCCTGTGGAAAGTGATTACATTTAGTTCGCAGGAGTCAAAAAGGAGTCCCATACCATATAGTTCACCGACGTTTCGTTGACAACATTCGTTTGTTTTCTCAGTGATAAATGTAAAAAAAAGAGAAATATCACCAAATGTTTAAAAGAAAAAAAAAGAGAAAAAAAACCTTCAGCCTTTCCACTCTCATGAAGAAGGAAGACCAGCGGAGCTGTACTCAATACACCGCCGCAACGCGCACGCGCCCGATTCCCGCTTCTTCTTGTCCGACACGCCGCCGATCGTGGATACGTCTCCGGCGAACCAAAGTCGGTCGCACACGGCGCACGTGATGCCCAACGGGTTCTCCACAAACTCCCCCGGAACCTCGCCGTCGCACCTGGGAACTGTTCAGCCGGCGTGGAGTGCAGTCGTCGCCGGGCCTCGCGCTTGCGCTTGGCCTCCATGGCACGATCGTCATCCGTGGCGTTGGCCCGCCGGCGCCCTTTACATCGCTGGTTTTGTTCTCGGAGGCGGCTTTCCAGGCGAGCGATTAATTTTTGTCAAGGGAATCTGAAGCGCTGGAGGCGCAGTGGACGTCGAGGCGACAGCGGCTTTGCAACGTTGCGGACCCATGTGCGCTGCTGCGTACGTCGCCGCTCCTTCCGCAGCCTGATTCCTTTTCTCGAAAGGGCGCGCGGCCGACCCATCGTGAGTCCAAACCCAAACTGATAAGAGCGTAGGAGCGTAGGAAACTGCGCGCAAAACAGACGAGGACAAAGAAACAAACGTGACGAGCGCTGCGCTTGTTACGTGTGCTTCTTCTTCGTCGTCGTCTGTTTTCGCGCTGTTTCCTATGATGAATTCCCACCAATGTGCCCAGCTATCAATTCTTCTATGATAGCTTGAAAGGTTGCCCAATCTACGATCGATGGCAGAAACCATACTAGTTGTGTGCTTGCCGCCATCGCCTATAGATGGCGGTAGCCGTCCAGGTAGGTTTGTGTCGACATACCGGACACGATCCTGGGGAACCTACTAGCCCTTAACAGCTCCGCTGTAAAAACAGTTTGCCCAAGCTCTGGATCGAACCTAGGTCTGCAGCGTGAGAAGCGGACACCTTTCCACTGAGTTACTCTACAGTTATAAATACCGTATTTACTCGCATAATAAACGCACACGCATAAGAAACATACCCCCCACAACGGGCATCAATATTCTGACTTTTCTTTTTCCCCTCCCGTAATCGACGCAACTCCAATTTTCGGATACGAGAGTCTCGAATTGTGTCCAATTTAGCAAGCCACCAAGCCAGTTTTTTTTTTTTTGCCGCCAAGCGGTCAGGCCAAGTCAAGCCAAGCCGCTCTCGAAATAATGGCCGCAAGTGAGTAGTTGTGGTAGTTACGGAAGGGATCAACCGCGAAACCAGGTGTCGCACACAGTTGACGAAGCTTAGGTCGAGGAATTGCCGAGCCCCGG
Organism: Ixodes ricinus; assembly: GCA_037355805.1. NCBI lineage: Eukaryota > Metazoa > Arthropoda > Arachnida > Ixodida > Ixodidae > Ixodes > Ixodes ricinus. Next base: position 99,626 of record JAZHYW010005817.1, read on the forward strand.
ACATTCTTCGCCTATCGGACGCATTGATGTCAACAAACAAGCCGTCGTCTGTGGTCCGCTTTCGGACATTGAAATCGTGAAAGTGGTTAGGCCTAATTTGACATACTCCGGGTCAATGCGTTTATTTAATCCTCAACAGAACGGCACAGCGAGTTGCCCGTGTGCTGTAGGCTGAGAGTGTCTGGTAGCCTCTCCGTGAACGAAACTTGATCCATGCGAGCGGGCTTTGGCGGTCGGACTTTGTACGAGTTCTTGAGGTCTTATACGCGTAGTCGCGGATATACCTGAGCGTGCCTGCCGGATACTAGCAATATATATCGCCTAAGAACGGGCGGTCGTGTTGTTTTTTGTGCCGAGTGAGCTTCGGCAAAAGGCACCTCGAAAGCGCCCTAAAAGGCTTGCATTTTATAAAGCATGGTTAGTGTGGCGCGCCTCCAACCAGCCATGGGTGCGCCTCCATCACTGGAGACGTGCCACAGTACCTTGCTGTGTCATTTTGGCACCTAATATGGCATTTGCGCCAAGTGTGTAAATGCAAAAATTTTATCCCGTGTAATGATCGCCCCCCTTCCCCCCCCGAATGTGTGTAAATTTTTCGGGGAAAAAAGTGTGTTCATTAGGCGAGTAGTACGGCAGTTGTTTTGACAAGTCATTTTATACGGGACCCAATAGGGGACAACTGCCTGAGCGATATCTTCAGCCACGAGAAGGGGCGACGACTTGGCGACATCTTCGTGCGAATCGGCTTGGTGGTCGGGTTTGTTCTCTTTTGAAGGAAGACAAATTCGCCGGTACCGCGAACGACAGTTCTGAAGTAGAGGTACCACGCCCATCAGTCGCTGCCATCGTCGTCCAGCCCCAGAGTCCCACGATACACGATACGACGCCATGTTGAGAATTACGCAGTGAACGCACAGAATGCTTCCGGTTCTACCGTATTTACTCGCAAAATGAACGCACTCGAGTAATAAACGCAACCCCCAAGTCGGCTCTCAAAATTTCGACTTTTTCTTTTCACTCAGGTATTAACCCAAGCAGCACAGAGTTGGCCAGTCATTGGCCAATGGCTGGCAATGGTCCTTGGCCAAGTGGCCAGACAGTGGCCAGAAACTGGCCGGTGACTGGCCTTTCTCTGGCCATTGGCCACTGACCACTGGCCATCAGCCATCGGCCAAGCATTGGCCAATGAATGGCCACTCTCTGGCCACTGGCCAAAAGACCATCGCCAGACATTGGCCATTGCTTGGCCAAAATCCGTGCTGCTTGGGAAACGCACCCCTAACTCGGACATCAAAATTTTGACCCCCTACCCCATGTGTGCAAAATGAACTCACTTTTCTATCCTAGTGCAGCGATGTCGCGAATGTGTGGGCAGCCCATGGGCATCCAAAGTGGCGCCCTTCCCAGTTTGCCGTTTCCCTCGGTGAAGAAGGGGAGGGAACGATGCCTGCTTTCGCCACTTCGGCCTTCGTAATGAGCCCCGTTGGCCGCCAATACACTTAAGTGATAATTCAAAAAAAGCCATCCTGTTATAACACGGGATTACTCTACTTTTAAAGTAAAGTACCTTAAAATCCCGAGAGATAGCCCACCTAACATCAAGAGCAAATCGGGTGAAAATATGGAGTGGGCTAACTTTCAGTGTACAACAAAGAAAAGTTTTAAAACATTGCTATTTTTAGGTTGTGCCCCTTCGAAGCTTGTTGGAACGAGAATACAGCGCAAACGAACGACGGACCAGTAGAAGAGTACCGTAAAAACCCGCAAATACAAAACATAATCAGGACTACGAAAATATTCCGCGTAAAGTACGACCCAGGAAGTCTTAAGAAAAACGTTTATTTGTGTCATAATTGAACCTTAATCACTGTCATCACATCCGTCAGACTCCTTGTCCGACGCCTCCTCCCAAAGCCAGTAGCTTTCAATGCCGTCGAGCGCATTTGAAATCCCGCACTTCTTGAAAGAACGAGCGACGAGCAAGCGCCGACGCACTGAAATGCCGGCGCGGCGCTTAAAGCGAGTAACTCAATGTCGGCTCGCCAAAGTTCTCATGCAGCAGCTCGGTGTTCACGGCGAGGTGCCGTTCACGTTGCTCTTTTACAAAGTTCGGGCGAAGTGCCGTTCACGTTGCTCTTTTACAAAGTCGCCGAGACTTGCCTCGACGTTGGCCAACACGCCATTCTTCGGGCTCCTAAAGCTTCTTCTCGTTCCATTGCACGCAAACAGAGCTTGCTTTTGTCGTCTCCATCCGCGGATGCTGCCCTCATTTATGGCGAATGGTCGTCCGGCTGCCCTGTTGCCGATGCCTTCCGCAACCAAAAGGACTTCTCTTTGAAGGCGGCCGATTATTGTTTTCGCGCCGACGCCATTGCCGAGCCTGACTGTGGACGGATGGTAGCGCCTCGGACATTGTGATTTTAATGATGATGATAGCTGTTTTGAGCGCCTTATCGCTTCGAAACCGAAACTACGTCAAACAGCGTTAGATCGCGCCTCATCGAGGCTGAAAATTGTTAGGACCCGCGTATAATACGAGCCGCAAAATTTACATAGCAAAATTTGAAAAAAAAACAACCTCGTATTATATTTGGGTTTTTATGGTATACACAACACTCCTATTACTAGTAGTGGGCTATCTTTCGGTGTTTAAAAGAATATAGCAAATCAAGCCAAAAATAGGGGTGGGCTATCTTTCGGGGGTGGGGCATCTCTCGGGATTTTACGGTACAAGTACTTTTTAACGCAATCTTTCACTATGCCTTTTCATTCCCCTATACAGCGAATTTTTTTTAACTAGTACGCATTGCCCAAGGGCTATTTGTGGGTGCATTAGTCATTTCCGAATATGGCGGAAAATATTAAACAAGTCGAGTGGCCACATAGTAGTTTTATTCTCAATGACAAACTATTAAACACAATCAATCATAATGCACTTATTTGTTGACAAAGCGTCATTTTGTGATACAAAATTAAAAAGATTAAATTTGGGGAATATACTTTGGAGCTGGGAGTTTCTCGGAAAGTACAAAAAAAAATACTTCAAGTACAGTAAAAGTACATACTCGGAGAATGTAGCTCAAGTAAAGTACAAGTTTTCTAAACCTACTCGAAGTAGTACTTTAAGTACAATGTACTTAAAGAGAAGTTGAAGCGGTTCTGCATTTGAGTAAAAACACTTAAATTGTTTTCGTTTGGCCTCCAGGATCATGAATATTGAGATTATTTTTTAATTTGGTGCTCAGAGGCTGCAGAAAATCATTTTCAAACTTCCACTGAAGTCCCTCCTTCCTGGAGCATTAAGCATAAAAGGAGGTTTCGGAATCTCCACTCATCTTCAGCACCTATCAAAGCTATCCATGTGCAGTCTTGCTATTTTCAAAAAGGGCAGAAAAAGACGTCACGAGTGTTGTCAGTAGAACTTTGTTAATACGTTTGGAAGAAACCGCGAGAAGAAAAACATATTAGCCGGGAAAACATGTGATCTCAACTTAGCATTTCTAAGCACACAAAAAAAAAAAAAATAGTTCAAAAAGAAAAACAAGCAGTTCTACCACGATGGCACAGCATAAGAAAAATGGCGAGATGGAATGACGCGGGGGTGGGGGGCGAAACGCGAAACCAAAGCCGCCAGAGCTGCCCAAGCGCTGTTGTTAGGAGTGGTTAGAACGCAGACGAAGCAGTGCGGACGCTAACCGTCAACAGCCGAGAACGCCGGCGAAGAGTGCCGAGGCTCTCGCCCAAGCCGCCAGAGTTGCAGTCCAGATGCGTAAAGCATGCACTTGGAATCCTTCCTCATTATTCCATGGGAAAGAGTCTTTGACTAATCCAATCCTGAGCTAAGATTCCAATCAAAACGCCCTTGTGCACCCAAACAGCTCTCGGAAATCGCCGAAAACAATAGACGCAGCGGCGGCGTTATCAGCAAGCGGACCGCTCCGCACGTGCGTGCCGTGTCGTATGCCCCTGAGGACAGCTCCTCGGCACTCGTTCGACGAGACCAGATGTTTAAAGCTCCCAATATCCGAGTGCAACGTTGATTGCCAAGAAACATACAATCCGATCGACATTTGGCAGAATGTTGAGCATACTTTCCGGGATCGTAAGAACCGGGAAAAAAACAGCGCAACTCTATGGGACATTTCCCTTACCCTCACTCCTGAACGTATCACTGAAAACCGGGTTAATCTACGCATGGGCGCTTGACCGGTCAAATCGTCGCTCTCAACGCATAATTGGCAGGATTGCCAAGCTTGGAAAATGTTAATAGTGGGCGCTCAAGAAAGTGGGCGCTTCTGCAGTATTTTACGGTACATGGCAAGCTTGCAATGCACGCGCTGCCTATAGTCACTGAATGCTCCCAGAGTACCGAAACTTACAAGCTTCATTTCAGAACAAGTTGCAACGCAGCAGTCCCGAACCCCAATATGGGGCTGCCTTGTGCAGTCCAAGCGCATACAGGATAGCGTTCCTTCTCATCTGAGCACTTCAATCCCCATGTTCCTGGCCTGTGGCAACACTGGTTTGTTTTGATTCAAGTTATTTCCCTCGTTCCGGGCGCTGCGTGACTTGCTCCGGAACACATCCAAGTCGAGTGTTAGGCCCAGCTTCTGAGGCATAAAATTTGAAACGCAGCACAGCCGCAGCGAGCAAACGAGCCGGCAATCTTCTTTGGCCAACCAGATTAGCGGTTACTTGATAAATGAACTTCCGTTCGGTCCTTACTTATGGATGCCCAGAGCTCCCACCTGTGCGTACCCCCTATATATGTTTTTTGTTGTTTTGGACTGATCCCCAAAATGGCCGACAGATAGCTTCAGCCTAAACCAACCAATCAGAACAGGATTCTGCGGGATTGACTTCCGGTAAGCGGACCAAATGGAATTCGGTACTCTGGAGACATTCAGTGACTCTAGCGCTGCACACACGAGCAACATGCACTTGGCGGCCGAAAGATCTTAGGATGACGTAACGACTAGTGATGGGCCAAACTTCTGCCCAATCAAAAATTCGGCGCCCAATCTTGGGATTCTGCAAAGCCGAATCTTTGCCGAATTTTCTAAAGATTCGGCAAAAATATGTTGTCGCCAGACCTAAAAATTAATATATTGTTTTTCGTGCAAAAAAAGTCTTAGGTTTCTTAAAATGCGTATTGACACAGGTATTACTAAATCAGGTGATATTCTACAAGATAATTGTATCAGTGTCATTTTTCTGTGTTTACTGGTAACTTGAAAGTGACTTCTTTGCACAAGTGGTGTGACAACGGGGTTGGGTAGTAGCGGGTGCAGTCAGCGCAGTCACGAGTTTCAGTTGTGAAGCCTTATCAGCGCAAGCCTGCAAGTGTGCATTGTTGAAAAAAGGCGGTACCACTGTGTTCTATACTTCCTCTGCGAGTCACCGTTTCGTGCACCAAAATGAATGCAAAGCCAGAAGAGACAATATTATTGTAAATATGCATATTATTCTATTTGAGTCACTTCAGCTTCGCATGAAAGTGTGCATCCCATATTGGTCTCCTTTTTAACTATTAAAATGACGGCTTCAGATGTTAGGGTTGGGCAGGAATACTCCGAAATGTATTTGGAAATACAAACAGTACTGGGATACATTAAAATAGTAGCTAAAATACTGATACTAAAGTATATCTGTAAAAATGTATCGGAAATACATTTTAAATAGAGGCAAAAAGTCTTTGGAAATACAAATACAGGAATACATTTTAGAGAGGACAGAAATACAGAAATATTGATACTGCAATACATTTTTCAAACTTGTTTGAGATGGCAACTCAGATCAAGCTTAAATATTGAGGTGGAAGTTTTTGACCCTGAAATTACTTTCCCGTAGGCTTGGCACTTTGCCTTGAAGGTAGTGGTTAGGGACGACGAGGAGTCTTCAATGGGCTCAAAAGACCGTTCCATCAAGGACTGACCGCAGTCCCTTCCTTGACATCATGTCTTTCTGACGAGGGATGCGAAATAAATAATTTCTATGTTACCCTAAATCCCATCAAAATGTCACCACGCCCCTGTCCCATAAGACGCCTCTGTCAACATTGATCACATGACGTCACGGTGGAATAAACTGGTATTCATGTATCTGTAGGTGTCGCCTTGAACATGAAACTTTACCATGCTGCTGTATGAAAGCACAATTCGTACTTTCATTGTAGGTTATATCGTTGAAGATCGTGCAGGCAGTGCCATTTGGAATTTTCGAATATAGTGGACCACCTGAAGCATCCTGGAACACATGTCTTCTGTTACGGTTCAAAAACGATACGGTGGCATCCCTGTTGTGAAGGTCCTTTCTGCGGACCCTCCGCCACCGACGCATGGATAGCAGTCCTCGAGTTTCGACTAGCATCATCCAAACAGAGACCTCGTGGATTGCGACCTGATACTGCCGGCACAGGTGCGAGCTCTCCGAGAAACAGCGCGCTCGAGACGAGTCGCAGGTGTACGAGGTCTCGTTTGGCACAGCGAGGCCACGTCTGGCCTCCTTCCTGGGTTTCGGATCACCAGAGCATCGGGTCACATTCAGGTCGGCTGATGACGTACCCTTGAGTAGTGCAATAGTAAGGGCACAGACGCATTCAACCTACCTAAGGACCTGCGGCAGAAGATGCTCTGACTCCACTCCTGGTACGCCACCTGGTTCCGAGTCCCCGACTATGCAACACTTCTCAGAAGAGAGAACAGGACGCAGAGAAAAATAGTTTGGAGAATCGGAAGGAACCTTGGTCAGCATAGCAACAATGCCCCAGCATCTCCTTGACCCAGCAGGTGCCCTCACAAGTAAAAAAAAAAAAATTGCGTCCGGACCTCTTTTGTTTGTTTTTAAAATGAGGGGAGGGGAGGAAGGGGGTATTTCCCAAGGAATGTAACGAAATACATTGTATCCTGATTGTATCACGATACAAATAAACATTCCAAATGTATTTCGATACAGGAATACAGATACTGGTGAAAAAAATGTATCGCGATACAGAAATACAGATACGAAATGTATTCCTGAAATACTATCGTGATACATTTGTTTTGCGATACTGCCCGACCCTGGTTAGGACACACCGGACGTTTAGGAAGATGGGAAGAGTTAGAAATGTTGGATGTGCAACGTCGAGAATAATAGTTCTGTGTTTAGTTTTATGCAGATAGGTGAAAACCGTGAAAGGACGCTAATTGAAAAGCAATACTATTTTGTATTGGCACGAACTACTTGTGAGCCGAAAACAGGATTGCTAGAATGGCGAGGAGTGCTTTAAAGTACCGTATTTACTCGCATAATGCACGAATTTTTTTCCCGAAAAATCGATGCAAAGTTGGGGAGGGCGTTCATTACGCGGGGTGAAATTTTTGCGTCCGTATTTACTCGCATAATGAACGGACCTTTTATCCCGAAAAACCGACGTAACTTCGGGGGGATGCGGGGTAAAATCGCAAGCAATTATTTTAGAACTCTGAAATGGGAAATACATTAACCGAAACGCTGCATCTTAAGACTCACCTTTATAATAAAAAGACAGGTACGCTCTCGGCCACAATTCACGCTTTCAATTTATTGTTCCTTTTCACTTTCACTTCACTCCGAGTCGGAAAGCTCCGCGAACTCACTAGCCGCATCTTCGATGTCGCTAGCCGCGTCTTCGATGTCGCTAGCCACATCGTCGTCGTCGTCGTGATCCCAAAGGAGGTGGTCCTCAGTGCCGTCAAGTCGGTTTGAGATCCCTGTCTTCTTAAAGCTCTTGACGATTATTTCAGCGGCAATCATCTTCCATGCTTCCAGGATCCACTCGCAGAGCATTTCGATAGATGGCCTTTTTATCTTGCCCGCGGGTGTTAGCGCGTAGTTCCCGGCTGCCATCCACTCAGTATACAACCTCCTCACGTTATCCTTAAAGGGCTTGTTCAGGGAAACATCAAGCGGCTGCAGGACTGAAGTTAGGCCACCCGAAATGACGGCGATTTCGGTACGGAGCTCCTTTAACTTTCGGCGAACGCTGTCGACGAGGTGCCCGCGGAAGCTGTCGAGCACGAGCAGCGATGGCAGAAGGGCACCCGGCTGCAAGCCCCACACGTTCGTGATCCAGTCGACCATGAGGTCCGCCGACATCCATCCTCTCTCTTGGACACGAATGATTATGCCACTAGGAAACTTTCCCTTTGGAATTGTCTTTCGTTTGAAAATGACGTACGGCGGGAGCTTACGGCCATCCGCCGTCACCGCTAGCATAACGGTACACCTTTGTTTTTCGGCTCCCGTTGTTCGGATGTGGACGCTGCGTGCTCCTTTCAGCTCCACCGTCGTACTTCTTGGCATGTCAAAGTTGAAGGAAGTCTGGTCAGCGTTTCCAATCTGGGACAGGATGAAGTCTTTTTCTTGGCGCATCCTTATGAGGTAACGGTGAAAATCAACGACCTTCTCCTCGTAGCTTGCGGGGAGCCGTTGGCACAGTGTCGTACGTCTTCTGAGACTCAGTCCGTTCCGTCGCATAAAGCGTGTCGTCCAGCCATTACTGGCCCTGAAATCCTGCGCTAAGATGCCATGTTTTCTCGCAACGGTCCGTGCGTGATTCTGTAACAGCTCATGTGACACAGCACAACCCTCCTTCCGAAGGTTTGTCACGTAGTCGAGCACTTCCTCTTCAACGCGAGGAAACTTTCCCTGTTTCGGCCCTCGGAAGGCCCGACGCGTCTTGTTTGCGGCTTGCAACTTTTCACGCTGCGGTTTCCAATACCGGACGCGCGTTTCGTCGACGCCAAAGTGTCTTGCGGTTGCGCGGATGCCATGTTCAATGGCGTGCTCCACAACTTTAACTTTGAATCCGCACGTGTAGCTGGCGTAACGGCCCATCCCTGCGTCGTCAGTCAACACAAAGATGAAGATAACGCCAGCGCCGTCGCAAAATGGTGGAGGAAGGGAACTTCCGTGGAAACTTCTTTCTTTCGCTTCTTCCCGCTGCCGTCACGCGATCTGCGATTGGTTTAATTCTTCTCTCCCTTCTCTTCTTTGTTTAACCCAGAGCCCACGAAGGTGTGCGGAGGCGAGGGCAGGGTGCATTCATTATGCGCTTTGCTTTGCTTAGGCGAGGGTGTCTACCGTCTCCTTATCTCTTTGCGCGCGGCGCGCGACCCCAAGACCACCATGCAATGCGCAAAACAAAACAAAAAAAGCTTTTCTTCACGTTTTTTTTTCTTGCTTCCGTGTTCGCCGCCTTTCGCAAGCCGTTTTGTTTGCCGACGCTGCACCAGATAGAAAAGTGCGTTCATTTCGAGGGCTTCGCACTTCTCTTTCCAAAGTGCGAGGACAGGATGCTTTCATTATGCACGCTTTGCTTAGGCGAGGACTTCTCCGCTTCTCTTTCTTATCTCCTCGCGCGCACGGCGCGCGACACCGGGACCAAACTGCGCTGTGTGCAAAAAAAGAAAAGAAAAAAAAGCTCCTCTTCATGTTTTTTTTTCTTGCTCCCGTTGGATCTTTATTATTTTTTTTTTTGAACGTTTTCCGCAAGGGTTTTGTTCGCCCAAGCTGCCCATCCATTCGCGACCTCGCTGCACCAGGATAGAAAAGTGTGTTCATTTCGCGCGAGGGAGGGGGGTCAAAATTTTGACGGCAGAGTTGAAGGTGCGTTCATTACGCGAGGAAAAAAAAAGTCGAAATTTTGAGAGCCGACTTGGGGGGTGCGTTCATTACGCGAGTGCGTGCATTATGCGAGTAAATACGGTACTTGTCCGTCAATGTTGCAACTACCTCTTTCAGTGATGGAAGCGGCATTTGTCCCTTTGGAGCAAGTTCTGTAGCAGGCAAAATATCCGTTTGGAGCAGCCACTGACGCTTTTGGAGCAGATGCCAACTTCTGTTAGCATATCACTTAAAAATAAATTGATTGCACCGCTAAGTGACTTTATATTTGATAATGACTGAGGGTTGCTCTTTGATAGTGGAGCATATTAATTATTACCTTTTGTAATAAGAACAAATAGGGCACAAAAGGTACATAGAGCTTACCTTTTAGAAATAAGGCCCTGTTCAGAGTAGGCTCCATTTACAACGGGTACTAAATAAATTGAGAAATTATATCACACTTCAATTAGGATAAAGCCTCCCTCCCACTTTTACACCCGGTAGTTCATTTCGCCTGTATGTATTGTTTCTGTAAAATTCCATTAAAAACCAACATAGTCGGTAACACGTCTATCAATAAAAATGCACCTCCCAAATTTTATCCTTACCAAACCCAAAACTTGAATATTAAAAACTAAAAAGAAAAAAAGAAACAGCCACCCGAAAATATTATGAAAACCTACTCTTACGCTTACATTTATTCAAATAAAGCACCGCGTATATATTTTTTCTGCTTTCGTTTTCGACGCAACATTTGAAAGCAAAATCATATAATCGAGACCCACGAATGCGGACGTGCAATAGTACTTGGCATAATTTACATGTATATCGTGCTAAACCAGACGCTCACCCATGCTAGCAGCTCCTCCCTAGCCCTCCGGTGCAAGGCGGTGAAGCTCAACACACGTGGACTGGTGAGAGACGCCACGGAGTCATACGGCAGACATAATAATCAACTGATCTCACAAGGAGTACAGGAGCCTGGTTCTGTTTTATCGCAGTAGCCGCCAGTGGCGTACCAACTTGTTTTTGAGTGAGGGGGCAACCCCGCCTCCTTCCCCCAGGGCTGGGGGCGGTGCCCCTGGGCGTCGCTGGCCAGTGTTTGCCCTGCCCAGGGGCGGCTGTTTCAGGGGAGGGGGGGGGGGTCAAAACACACGCCTTGCCGCCCCCCCCCCACTCTGAGAACTGGGGGGGGGGGGGCAAGCGCCGCCTGCCCCCCCCCCCGGTTGGTACGCCCACGGTAGCCGCCATCCTACTATTTTGCAATGTTTTGTCGCGACTTTTAGCTCCTGACACCGCCGACATCGTCTGAAATTTTACAGGATGTTGGTGATCAAGCCGCCAGCGTATAAACGGATCAGCGCGGTGGTCGAGCAATCTTAAAACTTTGTTTCAGCTTAATTTACAGCGCAGCCGACGCTACGAGCTAATGGGCTTCACCAAACAATCTCAAAGCGCGAAATTGAGGCACCCGACCATCTTCCTGTATGTGTTCTTTCATCGATTAAACCAATCAAATGCAGCGAATGTCCCGTGAATTGCGCTTTTACAATACGTGTTCGTGTTGTATATGTTCGAGTTTTCGACTGTGCTTTGACCTTAGATGAACCAGCGTATACGGTGAGTAGAAACGCTGTGAAATACATATATACATGAATAAAAAATATAATTTTTTTTTTGTTCTGCCCATCTTGGCGCAGGCGTGGCGCAATTCTTAGCCAAAATGGCATTTTGGAGCAAGATGTAGCAGACTTTCGCTCACGGCGCAATTTGGCGCAAATGGCGCAGCACTTCCATCACTGCTCTTTGCTTCACTGGAAAGATCAAATGAAAATCACGTCATCCCGAATGTTCCGCATCATTTGTCATTTGCGCAGAGGACTGCGTCACTTTTGCGTCTATTTCTGGTCGATCTTCCGTTCTTGAGGCAGAAAATATTGAAGAAAACCACTCACAAAGGCTGACAAACACACATCTACCATGTCACCTACTCCGCACCTCACCATAACCGCAGGTAGTACTGTACTTCAGTGGCGACCACATGGCGTCCATCTGCAATCAATGGCACCGTCGCTTTCTCGCGCGTGCGCATACGTCTGCGGAAGTTCTGCCGAACTTTCCTTCAAAAGTTTGGCATGTGCCAAACTTTGCCGAATTTGAAGTTGGGCAGGTTCAGTCCATCACTAGTAACGACTGGTCGGAGGTTTTTTGTGTTGTTTTGCAGTTAGTCTCATCTTCGGGAAAAACAAACGTGATATTCAGATTCACCGGATAAAAAAACTCTAACTCGTTAACCTTTTTGCATCGACCTGTAAAGGTTGTCAACGTTTTTGCATTGTGTGGTGAAGACTGTGGCGCTTGAACTGTTTAGACTTTGTACCTTTTTCGTTTTGTGTTGGTGGAAATGACCTTGAGATTGTGACTATATAAGGAGGTGGACTAAATAAACCAGTTAGCTGAGTTTGAGACGTCGTCCTGTCTATTTGCTTTCCCTTCTACGTTTTGATGTTTCTTCTCTACCCCAGTCTCAGGTTAATTCAACATGGTTAATATTCACCAGCTCGCCTGCACACTTCTGATTTTTTCGTTAACCTCTTCAGCTTCCCTGTGGCTGAGGTTAGACTTACTGCGGTTTAGGGTACCCGTGTAAATATGGCATACTTGGCCGTAGCTGCTAACCCTACTCCAGCCAAACTGGGGATTAAGATTAGTCCCACTCCATTGCAGTTAAGGGACGCAGGCAGTAACCCACCTGTGCCTGCTCGAGCTTCTTGAGCAGCCGGAGGTTGGGGTACCCGCCGTGCTTGGAGTGGTACGCGTCCCAGAGCTGTCCCAGGTCCAGGCCTCCGGGCTGTTCCATGAGCAGGGACACCAGGCGGCCCAGCTCGCCGGACTCCCTCGCCGGAGTGCTCACCTAACCGAGGAAAGAGACCTTACTTATACTGGCTGTTTCATTTTAGACTTTGCAAATTTTTCTACAAAAAGTCGCAAAAGCTACCCAAGTGCAGTCTGTGCAGGCGAGTTATGGTGTATACGCACGTTGGAGTTCCCAGGAGGGGATTGAAGCGTCATCCAGTTATGAGACCACGTGGTCTCATAATGTATTTTCTGCAACATCAGTCCAACAGCCATTGCCACCAGAGACACTGTAATCACCGACAGCAGCCACGTCCTCCGAGATATCAACGGCGCCGGAGCAGTTTAGTGGGTGTGGCAGCGTACGCCGACAACATGCTCAAACCACTTTTCAACGTCCAGAGCAAACGCCACCATAAATCGAGAGGTAACAATTTGTTTCTCATTGTGCTGCGGCACCCACAACGGCTACTGTGTATTTTCACTGAGTGCTTTGATGTGCGTTACCTCCTCTTACTCTCTGGAGATATTGAAAGTAATCCAGACCCAGATACGAAAGAAACCCTATAAAAGCTTTTGGTAGGTCGAAATAAGCTATTCGAGGTAATTAAGGAAATAAAATACAGCCAAAGAAAGGTCGAACAAAGAATAGGAGCTATTGAAGAAACCGTTCAATGATTCGAGAGCGTCACAACAAATGTTGACGTTTTTTTGAGTACTATGCTCACATTAAAACTTTTCGCTCAAGAACAAAGTTGACAACCTAGAAAACCGAATGTGCAGAGACAACTTACCGTAAAAACCCACGTATAATACAAACCCGCGTATACAGTAAAATTCAAAGCAAGCGCCCCCCGCATGCAAATCAAAATTGCCTGCAAAGTGGGGGGCGCTATCCCGGAACGACAGCAAAATTAAAGATGGCGACGACAAAATTTTTTCCGCCAGAAAAAGAAAAAAAAAGTGCAGTGCACACAGATTTACTATTTTATTTATCTCTGAGAACTGTGGGAGCGAGTCTGCCACCACGGCCAGAGGCCGCTGCAGACCGCCCAAAACTGGACAGCATCCGATGCGCGCAACAGCGCATGTAGGACAGGGGCAGAAGCCTATAAAAGAAGGCACACGCCCACAGAGGGGAGATGGACCGTGGCCACGGAGGCGTGCAGTCCGAACGCTCCGGCAATGTTTTACGTTGATACTAACAACCCATTCCTGTTACTCTAATAAATGTAGTTCCTCGTTATGGAAATCCCGGCTTCGTGTTGTTCCTCCCGGATGGGCATGCAGCAAGGCAACCCTACCACAGAACATAGACTTTATTAGGCCAAAGATTCGTCAATGCTATGTTATTCACTTTCAAAACCACCAAAAGACTCCTTAGAGTCGGTCCGAAGAAAAAAAAATTACACCATCTTCCCGAGGGAACCGTGGGGTGACGCGGAGCATCGTGTTGGTTCCGAGGAAAGAGTCAGTTGCGTGCTGACGTCGAGAGATGAGCGCCACCGACTGCCCTAGCGTAAGCTAGGGCAGTCGGTGCCACCGATTGCCGCGGCAGTCGGTGCTCGCGGCAGTCGGCGCCACCGACTGCCGGGAGCCTTCGTCGCGGCTCGCGGAAGAGAAATTTGGAACGATTGCCGCACGCCGTTTATTTTTTTTTCACACTTGAAGGAGAGGAGATTAGAGGAGGAGAGTTGCGCGCGCAGTGTGAGTACAATCGAACGCACGCGCAATGCACGCAGCTGGTAGAGAGAGAGAGCGGAGAGAGTAACGCGCAGCTGTTGGAGAGAGGGAAGGAGGTGAGTTGCGCGTGCGTATTTACGTGAGTGCGGACTCCGACGCTCGCGGGACATAGCCCCGAACAAGAGATGCTCCGCATCTAAAAGTTTGCAGCATACCGTGATGTTTCCCAACTGCATGCCGTTGGCTATTTTGACAGCCTCTTCAGAAAGAAGCTGGTTGCTAATGACTCATTCTGCACTTCTTTCGCGCTCCAGGTATTCAAAGAGCGCGTCGTCCACGTATTCACTGAACACCGGCGCGCCGTTACTTAGCTTTCGTCGAACTTTGGCTTTCCCATAGTTTGACTGTAGCAAATTGTCAAAATTCTTGCCCCATTCCCGTATCCGGTCAAGCTTGATGTGTCGAGACATCTGGTGTACGTCTTTCCCGTTTTCACAATGCCATTGGACGACCTTGATTTTCTTTGCCACTGTGTAAGAATGCATAGCCGACCTGGCACCCCAAAACAAAGCGACAATGGTACGGTAGTGACCGGGCCGACCGGGCTGCAAAGTAGGATTGGATTAGATTTTCGGACCGAACTGCACAGGCCAGTGTTGACTGGGCGCGGTCAGCGTGGTGCGTGATACCGTTGTCAGTGGTGGGAATGCCCACAAGACTTTTGGAGCAGCTCGTGTAGCAGGCAAAAACGTGTTTTGGAGCAGCTGTAACAACTTTTCGTAGCAGGGGTCTGCCGCCCAGCAAGACAGGTAAACAACAGCACAAACTTATTAATTTTGTCACGTACAGAGATCCCTTGACTAGAACTAATAGAAACAATTCAAATAACCCGCAATAAATGACAAAACAAAAATTGATTAGCATGTACAACTAAAACCAATACTTGTACTATATGCCCCCGGTATAAAAACGAACTACCGCCCAGCATGACAGGTAAACAGAATATAAATGAAAGTGTCTGAAATGTATACAGATCTTTCATAGTATGATGTGAAAACAGTAGCCCAATCAATTGGGAACAGAACATATATTACATTTCTTTCTGGTGTCTTACACAATACAACTGAGAACAGTTGATTGTCTGATCGCACACAATGCAGTAACCGTCCTCTTCTATCTCCCTGAGTGCTGCACCAGAGCACAATGCGGTCTCCATTATCATCCGTCTGTTGCAGTATGTCCACATTAAACTTGCTATGACACCCTGCACAGAATATGCTAAACATTAATATTTCCTTGATGATTTCAGCAGAATTTACCACGACAGTATTCAAATGTGCATGGCTTTTAAAAGATAAGTCGCTGAATGCAAGATTCTTGAAAAAGTTAGATATATTCAACACTGGCTATTGGTTGACTGACAGAGCGGCACTGTTTTTCACAAGTCACTGAGCAAGCAAAATATTTAAGAAGCCTAGCTCTTTTTGCAAATTTGGAATGTGCAAGTTTCCAAAATATCTCGTGGGCTAAAAAAATAATAAAAATCGCGATCAGATGCTGATACTGTAAACGCCTTAATTTTAGCGAGGGCCTAATTAAGCCATCGCAAAATATTGGTCATGCAAATAAGACATACCATGGAAACGAATAAAAAGCATACATACCATCTGGTTGCGAACTTTTTTTACCCGCGAAATATCCCGGAAAAACTGCACTTCCCAACTTCGCAAAACGTCCAGTCAGCAAAAATAGACGTTACGGAATTAACCAGCACCATGATTTACATCATTGCTAGGTAACCCGAATGAGATTTCACTGCACTAGGTAGTAGTTTTGGCGACAACCTTCAATTCAAAAAAGAAAAGCAGAAAAGCGGGCGATGACCTGTTCATGTCGTGCCCCGTATAGCACATGCGTATCGCGGTGATGCTTTCTCGGCGCTTATTGAGCCTTTCAGCTAATAATAATATTTTTATTTACCATAAATATTATTATTATACTACTATTCGAGAATCACAAAGCATCACACTCCACGCGTATCCGGAAAGCGTCAATCGCGAGCCGATTTGATCAATCGCACGGCGAAAGTGTTCAAACACGATTTAAAACGTGCGTCAATGCGTTCAGTTTAGGTTTGCTACATTGTAAATAAAGTGCTGCGGCAGGCCAACATAATGATGAAAGAAAGGGACCCACTGGTGCTGAAAGCGCCATCGCAGAAGCACGAGGCGAACGGGCCCACCCACCGAACAAGGAAGACAGGATTAGGATTGGATTCTGTTGGCTATCGGCTCGTCATTCGTCTGGTTCATCTTGACTATCTATAGTACTCCTCCGTATTTGGCGGTAACTTGCGCACCTGGTGTTCGTACTGAGGCGACAAGGAGCTCTTTGCAATTTTTGGTCGCGGAAATGTTCCTTTGGAGCAGGGATGGCGCAATTTCAGCAAAAAACACCCAATTGTAGCTAGGATGTGGCAGCATCTGTGAGTTGGCGCAGCTAGGCGCAATTGGCGCAGCATTCCACCACTGCGTTGTGGAGCGGGGAGGGGGCACTTTCCCGGAACAGCGCGGAAATGTGAAATTAGGCGGTGAAGTGGGGGGGGGGGGGCTTTTGTTGGGGTGGGGCGCTTGCTCGAGGATTTTACGGTAATACAAAGCATGATTTGAGGACTGTGAAAAAAAAAAACATGTTTTATCCGCGTATACACTTTTCCAAAAAACGCTCCTAGGCCGCACGTATGTTGCTGATGCTGATGCGGCTGGTGCGACTCGCAGCGCCCTCTATCAGCTAGAAAGTTTCTGCCACTCTCTTGGAGCTGTGAAGACCCGCTCAGCGCGGTTCTCTACCTGTGTTTTTGCGGTTTTGCATTCGACGTTTTCTCGCCCCTCTTGAAAGTTTCCACTTAATTTTTTTATGCGTGCTGCCTACCCTTTCTATGTTGCCTTCCATTGAGCGAAATAAGGCTGGTGAAGTGTCTGGCATTCAAGCTTTTCTGCTTAACATTCACGGGAAACGAAGAAGGCGAAGAGCGTCGAACGACCCTCGGCGGCGATTTTGCGAACATTGTGCTCCCCTCCCAGAGATAATCCGCGTAGAATCCTCAGTCATCTCCAAAAATAGTTGTCCGGGTTGGGGTGGGAAGCGGGTCAGTCGCGTTCGATCCTTTGACTTGGTGCTGTTGTGGAAAAAGGAAGCTCTCCACGAAGCGTGCCCCAAAGCGAAGTCATCTTGGATTCCGTCCGATCGTCAAGATGTGACTGTTGTCGACTGTGACTGTGTTATTTGAGATCTTTCTCAAATAAATTCTTTTCGGATAACGCTGCATCGTGTGGTACGTACAATATATTGTTCGAATGTTAACAGTTTCTAAATTGTATGTCTGTGTCCTGTTCATCGCTAAACACGTTATTTGTGAGCGTGACAAATGCATGCCTTTCGGCTCTCTTCTGTTGTAATTTATTTTTGACAGCTAAGCGCTTATGTCGTTTGTCAATCGTGCGAAATCGCGCGGAGCCGATCAAAACTTATCGTAAAAAAACACAAAACTAGAACTATACATTCAAGTCACATTCGTTCTGTATGCGCGTGCACTCAACAAAATAGTAAATAGATTTTTTTTTTTTCTTCTTTTAAATGTGGTACAATGCTTTCTCAATGACCTCGGGAAAATGCATGCACGCATGAAACACAAAATACAGCGGGAAAAGATGAGAATTTATCCGCTAGCAGTGTTTAAAACTGCGCCCTACGCAGGCTGCGCCTATCGAAATCACAGCTCCACTCGGTTAGGGTTGCAGGGACGCCGGTGAGAGCCTAGCCTCAAACCCAGTGACTGGGCTTCAAGCGGTTTGCTGCCTGAGATCGATCTTTTTGGAAAGGTGTATAGTAGAGCCACTAAGTAAGCTCGCTGAGGTAACGACACTTGGCCATATTGTGGCTTAAAATCATGTGGTTGCCAGTTATCCGAAGCTTTATCTGAAATCACAGGAACCGCTTTTCAGTCCTCCACAAATGTTTAAACAGTCCGCGACGGAGAAAAGCAATATTACTTGAGCTTCCTAACACGGAATCCGATATGCCTGAGGAAGTCGCACTTTTTGAATCACTGGCGATCTGCAGTTGCGTATGCTCTGCTCAAGCCGCAATATGGCGCGCCACAACAATGTGGGGGAAGGCAGTTGCCCGATACTCAGCGCAGCTCATTTAGTGACTCTAGTGTATAGTATGAAACAATTTAAAGGGCAACTCAGCTTCATTTTTGATATTTAGAAAACTATGCAGCCCTCTTCAGTATCATATAGGAAGACCCCATGTCAAATATTACGAATCTAATTCAGTCTATATATTTAATAAACTGGCCAGCAAACTTTCAAATGAGCCAAGTCGCCGAAATCTGCCAACTCTAGCGTGCGACGTGAGGTGCAATCGTCAGCGCAGTCAATGCGACGGAGTTGGAGCGGCCAACGTTGAACCACTACGTCAGAGGCATGACTACGTCATTCTCACGTTTTGTTTGTTTTTACTTCTCAGAGCAAAATTGAACGATGACGTCATGAGCTTCTCCTCCGGTGTTGGCTCTACGGCGTCCACGTGATCACCGCAACGCGGATGCGCTAGTTTGCGCTGCCCTGCGCGTTCATCGCATGTCAGGTTTCTCCGCTCCCCCTCTCCTCTTTCGTGTTCTCCCTTCCCCTCTCCCCCGGCCATCCCCGTCCATGCCATGCGAAGCGACCTGCTCGCGTCGCGTGTCCTGTACCTCGCCCCCACGAACGTCACAAGACCACGTGGTTCGACGTGACGTGGCCATGACTCTGATGACACGAGACCAATGTTGCCTGACGCAACCGAAGTTTCGGTATCTGCCGATGTTTAAATTAAGATTACACAAATAATATTCCATATTTCGCGAATCCGAAGACGTAGAGCTGTTTAGTAATGCTTTGTGAAATGGAATCACATGTAAGCCTAAATTTTGCGGAATTGAGCAAAGTTGCCCTTTAAGGACTGCAAAAATTTTCCGCTGTAAAATACGACCCAGGTCAGAAAAATGTTTATTTGAGTCGTAACTGCACCTTAATCACTGTCACCACTTCCATCAGACTGCTTGTCCGACGCCTCCTCCCAAAGGCAGTCGTCTTCAGTGCGCGTCAGTGCGCATTTGAAATCCCGCACTTCTTGAAAGAGCGAGCGACGCAGTCAAAACCTGGCTGCAGTCCATAAAGCGAGCAACCTAGAAGCACTATATAGCTCCTTCGGAGCAGAGTAGCGCAATTTAGGACACCGTCTCTCGGCGACTAACGGCGAACACTCGGAGGTTCCAACTCCGGCCAGAAATGCATGGGGAACGTGAGAAAACCGTTGTTTCTTCAATATTGTGGGGATGTACGGAACGACAATAGTTTTAACATAATAAAGGAATACTTTAGAATAATTTGCACTAAGTTGTGTGCCACGTAAGGAAGTAATTCTTTTTAAAAATTGCCTGAGCAGCATCATGCAACAGACGACGCGGCGACATCGCAGCGACGTCACACCGTTTACGTGACTTGCTCTGGCCAACTCGAACAGTCCATCTCCGCTGCGTACAAAAATCATCTGCTTCAAATGCCATTGCCTTGGAAATTGCACTTCTCAACACGCATCCAATATTATGAAAACTTTGATGAAGTGTTTAGTGCTTTACGACAGACTAGTTTCAAAACGTGTGCACTCGGCGTTTATTTTATAATCAGCCGTGTTGCGTCAATCTTTCTCCCATAGGGGCGGGGCCGCCTGCTGGAACCCTGAGTACCACGTGACTCGCGCCGAGCTGCTCTGTCGGCCATGTTGTCGGCAAAACACACGGATCAAAGGATTGCGTTACTCTGCTCCGTAGGAGCCATATAGTGCTCCAGAGCAACCCAATGTCGGCTCGCCAAAGTTCTCATGCAGCAGCTTGATGTTTCTGGCGAGGTGCCGTTCACGTTGCTCTTTTACAGTTGCTGAGACTTGCCTCGACGTCAGCAAACATGGCATTCTTTGGGCCTCTCAAAGCTTATTCTCGTTCCGTTGCACCACGAAGAGAGCTTGCTTTTGTCGCCTCCATCCACAGATGCTGCCTTCATTTACGACGAATTGTTGTCAGGCAGCACTGTTGCCAATGTCTTCCGCAACCAAAATGACTTTTCTTTTCAAGGCGTCCGAGTATTAATTTCGGCAACGCCAACTGCCATTGCCTAGCTACTGACCAAGCCTGACTGTAAACGGATGGTAGGTGCCTCGGACAATGTGATTTTAATGATGATGAGAGCTGTTTTGAACGCCATATTGCTTCGAAACCGAAACGACGTCAAACTGCGTTAGATTGCGCCTCATTGAAGCTGAAAATTGTTGGGACCCACGTATAATACGAGCCACAAATTCTACAAGGCAAAATATGAAAAAAAAAAGACCTTGTATTATATGCGGGTTTTTAGGGTAATATTTTTTGGAATTGCTGAAAATCCCAACGAAACTAAGCGGGACCTAGAAAAAGTTATAATTTCAGAGATTGTGCAAGACAAACTAGGCATTGAAGATGTTGGGGTGGAGAGGATTCATAGGATTGGAAGACGGACTAAGGGGAACTCAAGGCCTGTAATACTGGAACTCTTTGACTTTAATGTAAATCCTGAGAAATGCGCGAAAGGAAACGAAATATCAATATCTGAAGACTTCTCAATTTATATCAGACAAAAAGAAAGCTTCTCTGGAACAGCGCTAAAGAAGAGCTCATAGCTGGCAATTCTTGCTATCAGTGGGGTGCTGAGAAAAACGCCCGTATTTTGATTAACATGAGGCCATGCACAATCTAACGAATGACAACAGTGTTTGAGATCTCGTTCGTTCACTCAATGTAAACGCCAGAAATGTTGTAAATAGAAGACATATTATTGATCCTGACATAGTAGTCATAAAACAAACATGGTTAACATTACCAATAACGAAAACACATCAAATTTTACCAAGACACAAGAGGGGGAGAGAAGCAATAGTTCTTAAAAAGAATATAGGTGCAAATTTGAATCGGTCTGGGAATCTGCAAAGACAACAAACATTAGAATCACAAGTGATTTTAACCTTCCCAACATCAACTGGGAAAATTTAACACCTTTGAACTTTAAGTAAAAGCACTGAGAGCTTTTGATTAATATGGCGTTTGATCCCACGAGAACTTCAATATCCTTGATCTCGTATTTATATCTGAGGAGTTAATGGGTAAAGCGTTCACTTGCCAGGTTAGAGGAGAATATCTGATCACCATTGGGTTTGGTGTAAATATGCTGGAGAACTTAATACTAAAAAACAGACCGATTAGTCAAAGTGCGTGACTACACTAGAGCACTAGACGAAAGCATTTTAGATCACCTCGAATTATCATTTGACAGTTTTTGTGAACAAGGTGAATGTACATTAGATATTAACGATTTGTGGCTCTCATGTAAGAATTTTGTTTTCTACTGTACAGAAAAGTTTATAGCGACATGTTACAAACAAACACAGAAAAGTAATACTTGGATTACACGGGAGGTTTTGAAATTAGAATTCAAAACCAAAGAATAGAACAAACCTAGTACTGACTGTACTAGGTTTGTCTATTCTTTGGTCGATATATCCTCGATATATCGAACACGGATATATGGAATTATTGCCTATATCGAAAACTTTCTATTTCACACAAAAAATCGCATGCATTTTTTTATTTTTTATTTCGAACGTGGTCGGGCATAAAATGGATATATCGAACTCCGCCACCCCAAACAGCCCGCGCTCTTTTGACAGGCAGCGAGCTTTCCCGCAACGCCCTCGAAGATAGCGGTGGCGCAATGGGCGTTTCTGACTGCCTACACACACGCCAAGGGCGTCATTTGAACGTAGCGGCGCACGCACGCCGCTGCCTGGATAGTTTGATGCAAACGGGGGTGATAACGCCATTCCACTTCTAAAGGCTTCTTCCAAGCATTCTCACGAGGCCATAGACAACGACAAGCATGGCGTCTAGGGACGACATCCAGGAAGACGTCCCAGGGGACCATGCCGAAGATGTCTAGGATGACGTCAAGGTCGTCAGGCCCTTCCAAGAGGGTGAGTATGCAAAGGAGTGCCGCTCCGCATATGCAATGGGGTGCAAGCTCAGTGAGCTAAAACGGTCTACTGTGCATACCTACTGCGGAGGCAAGAAAGCTCCACGAAATTGCATTAAACGTGATTGCATCGCTACAAGGAACACACATCCTCCTTTTTAGAAATAGGTCAGAGTAAGTTCCGTTTACAATTGGTTTAAGAAAAAAGGAAAACGAAGCATAGCAAGACACTTCAGTTGAGATGAAGCCTCTCTCTCTACTGGATAGCTTATTTCGCCTGTAAATAGATACATTCCACGCAAAAACCAGCAGATCCGCTAAGACGTCTATAAATAAAAAATATGTCTTCCCAAGTTCCCTGAACCTACAAAACTGACGATTCAGTATATCATAAACTGCAAAAACGGGATTCACAAATATTATGAAAATCTACAGTTGCGCTTTAAAAAGTAGCACTATGTTTTAGCACCGTTGGAACCAGAGTTGAGTCGAAGTTTGCTGCCCTTTCGATTGACCGCTGCACAGGGACTACAGTCAAACCCGGATATATTAAATTCAAAACGGATTGTAAAATAGTTCGATATGTCGATAATTTGATATACAAAATTTGTTAAATCTAGCTCCAGTTGAAATTTTTGCGCAGCTCTACTAATACCAAAGGTCCCGACAAACCTTACCAAATAGAGCATCCAAGAGCCGCTAAATACAGTAGAGCGTAGTTCGCAAAGACTGCAAACACCACAGCGCCAAACACAAAAATAATTTTAAAAATTTCTAAAACGGAAATGCGAGACTCATAAAAAAACTCTCTTGATCCACAGAAAAAGAGTGCAGAGTCCTTCCGCTTCACGTGAAGATGGAGGACCATTCACGATGTCTAGAACGAGAGGACGACGTCTAGGATGACCTCAAGGACGACTTTTAGGACGACCTCGAGGACAACTTCTAGGACGACCTCGAGGATGATGCCTAGAGATGATAACAAGGGATCAGGACCTCACCATCTCAAATGCCAAGGAAGGCTGACTCACGCTGGGTGCCCCGTCTTTTTGATTTTATTTATTCATACTTGACCCCTCTTTCTGTTTTTCTGTTCATACTTGCCACGACCAATGGGGAGTTTTCTGTCAACATGTGAGGACACATTTTTTCCCCAGACCCTAGCGTCTTTGCTGTAAAAAGTTAAGCAAGCAACAAAAAGAAAGCTCACTATATTCAGGCAGCAAAAAAAGAAAAGAAAAAAACAAAAACAACAGAACCCATCCTTTGGGAATGATTATCTACGTTAATGCGAATAGCATCAAACGGTGCGGAGTTATGCGCAGTCGTCAGGTGGTCGGCACACTCTAGATACGCCAGCCCACTCTTGAGGCGATTCTAAATTTGTTGACACTTTCACAGCCCTGCGCACGATCTCCGCAGCCCAGCACGTGTGTTTGTGTCACTTAGGAAGGCGAGCAAAGCACGCGCCATACGCACAAACACTCAAAATGGTACCGACCAGACTTTCTGGCGTCTCAGCTAGTCTCAACCAACGGTACTCTAAACGGTTGTTTATATCTTTACCATAGGACGCGCTTTACAGCGCTGTCACAGCTAGCCGGTGCGCGCGCGTTCCATGCACGAGGGCTCATTCCGCTCTCGTGAGGCTGAGCACGGCCGCTACATCACCCTCTCCCGAGCGCGGGAGAGGGTGAGCTAGCGGCCGTGCTCAGCCTCACGAGAGCGGAATGAGCCCTCGTGCATGGAACGCGCGCGCACCGGTAGCTGTGACAGCGCTGTAAAGCGCGTCCTATGGTAAAGATATAAACAACCAATTAGAGTGCGTTGAATGACTGCCTTCATAGCTCTGTGGTTAGCGCGTCTGCCTGCTGATCAAAGGGTCAACGGTTCGAATCCCAGCCGGCGCCGGTCTTTTTTATTTATTTATCGACCCGCGGCGTAAGAGGTTAGATAGCCAGATAGATACATAGACGAAAAGTGTGTGAAGTAGCCAAAGAATGCTATTCGCATTAAAAAAAAAAGGCAAAGCAACAACAGCGAAAGAAAAAGGTAAACAAAGATAAGGCGTTCAAAGTGTGATTGCACAACCAACTTGCTGTCCCACTGGACCACGCCAGAGCTAGTGGTCCAGTGGGAGTGAAATGCTACTTGGCAGCTTTCCTCAGCTTCTCATCCTCTCCCACCACATGTCCCGCGAACAAGGCCATGGCGTTGTCTACATCAGAGAGTGGAGGACGTAGCGGGCCAGTGTGGGCACAAGCGCCGCATCGCGCGTACGGCAGAGACTCGCATTCGACCCATGAGGCACTTGCACAACACTCTCCCATCATAACGGTGCTTTAAAGGCCACATAGACCCTTCCGTATTAAAAATAACTATTGTCCATTAAAAGAAAGTGGTACGAGCCCCTCCCACAAAGCTCTCTGGTCACTTGGTGGCCTCCTCCGCTCCAGCGAGGAAAGAGTGAAAGGCTTCTTACCTCCTCCCGACCTTCCTTACGAGGCGACGACCGCGGGCACTGCTGCGGAGACTTCCCGATGCTGCGTCCACCTGGCGGTGCAGCGCCGTCAGAGGCTCGCCGCCGTGGCAGTAGCCGCACCATCTTGTGGTCTCCGACACCGTACACCTGGAGGCAGTGGGACGCCGCATTCAGTCCATGCCTCTCGGAGGGAAGCTCCAGTCGACGCAAAGCGCGTGTTGTCTTTTACCCGCCGTTACCACGTCAGATTCTGCCAGTTGGCTCGGGAAGGTGCATTAGAACGTTTTGTAAGTGCTCCATAGACCATTCCAGAAATATGCGGAGCCTCCCACGGTCATTTTGAAGCGCTACGGCAACCTGACGTATGGCACGCGAGTGAGTGCCCTGGAATAGAGGGAGCGGTTCCAGTTGGTTCAGCGTTTTCCCATTTCACGAAGAAAGCGGGACAATGAGGAAACAGTGTCGGCTTCCTGACGCCTGGTTTTCTTGGTGTTCCGAACCCGCGAGGGAAAAGAGAAAGAACTGAGCCGGGATGTTTATCAACGGCCCCCCCGTGGGGTGCAATCTGGGCTCCACCAGAGGCCTTGTGGGATTGAAAGCTCTATTCGTAAACCTGAGCAAAGCCCCTAGAAAGATAAAAATCAAAAGGGATGGGTCAAAAAGGGACCTACGGGGGCGACCCGCGGTGACGAAAGCGCGCGATATTTTAAATCGGAAAAGAAACAAATGCAGTTTATAAAGCACGGAAACAAGAAATGACCCGTCGACATACCCGCCACCAAGCGGTGGAAAAGGCGGCGCATACTAGAAAGGTGTCGTGGGATCAGGCACCAACGAGCGGCGAGCGTAGAAACGTCCCGGATGTACGCGGCGGCGGTACGGTATCTGAAGATGTGGGGTTCTGCCGGGCACTGTGATCTGCCCAGTAGGGGGCAAGCTCAGCCCCTACTGGGCAGATACGGAGTCAGCAAAAAGATGTGCCAAACATACCGTATTTGCAAGAATATAACGCGAGTCCTTTTTCTTTCTATCTAAAAGTCATCTCGCGTTATATTCGGAATCGAGTTCAGCCCCGAGGCACGAGAGTTTGGAGAAAGCCATCCCTCCTGCTCAATGCGGGAGATTGGGGGAGGAAATTTCTCAGCTATTGGGCCACGTCAAGGGGGAATTGAAAACAAGCATTTTTATCGCTCTTGCGTTTGAACAACGCACGCCGAACAGCACGCCGCAGAAATGCAGCGCCCCACGCAGGAATGGTCGATTCAAGCCAAGGCCAAGTGAAGTCAACACAAGCCAAGACCACCGACCGTGCTTACGGAATCGTGCAACACAAGCTGTTTCTTTATGCGGCGGGACCAGAACAAGAATGAGTGGGATCGTGTATGGGTTCAGCAGTCTTTTTCTGCCCAAGCATTTTTTAGTTTCTGCTCCAAAGTGGTCTGGTGTTTGTGTGTTAGTGCTTCTGCTTCGTGCCTTGCTTGGATTGCGGGCCGGCCAGGAGATCACGCTGGATTGCAAACCGAAGGACCTGAGCAGTGAGGATCAGTGCAGAAAACATAAACTGATATTTCTTTAATTTCCATTTTTCGAGTAAATACGGTAGTTGAAATGAGTCCTAATCGCTGGAAAGGTTGTCACATACTTTCGGGGAGATTTTTCATGGTTCGGTGTATTTAAGCGTGGCCACACCCATCCAAGGGTTAACCCCTAACCTCTATTGGGACCCTGAAGTGGGAAGAGCATCGAGGCACTCCTTTCAAATGGAGGGAGATGTGGCAATTTTTGCCACGAGATAGTGGTGCTGCCATCATCTGAACATGATACCAAACACATTTAGATTCATTTCTGTTTGCTGGCTGGTAAAATAATTTAATTGCTTTGGTAGGAAATATGTGTTCTCGTTCTCTACCAGGGATGCTCGGAAGCGGCGCAAAGCTTTGACAGACATGCGCGGCATTCTTCAGTAACATGACCGGGATAACTCGAACAGGAGTGCACGCTCAGTGACACCTTGAGAGCATTCACGAGCCAAGCCTGAAAATATACTTTTGACCAGACTCCAAACTACTGTATTCAAGACCTACCATACAAAATTGCTTAAAAAGCCTCTCCTCTGCACTTTAACGCAAGAAGAAGCAACATGCTATTCCCACAGCCATTGTCACTATTACTGACGCCGATGATTTTAGAGTTGCAATTACTCATTTCTTACATGATGCGTCGTAATGCTTCTATTTTTTGTATTGTTTCTAACGTGTTTTTAAATACTAAACACACTCTGTAATGCCCTCGGGCCCCGAGAGAAAATAAATAAAATAAAATTAAGGGGCAAGGTAGGGTGCGTGGATGAGCTACACTCATCCTATACGGTTTAAAATGGCTCTAAGTAGATCGGCTAGGCTCGTCCAAAACGGTTAAGGGGTTAAAGGGGAAACAATTTTCGAACTTTGGCCAGTTAATGGCAGGAATTAGTCTACCGTAAAGTTCCGAGAGAATGTCCACCCCGATATATCGCCCATCCTGTTTTTCTGGTTAAATACAGTCTAAGCTCGTTATAACAGACCTTGATTTTGACCAAGATTTCGGTCTGTTGTAACAGGAGTATGTTGTATGCAGATATGAAGTTGAGTCAATGGTATGTAGAGGAAAACCAACCGAACTTCACAAATCGGTATGTTACATCCAAATGTCTGTTGTAACCAGGTCTGTTGTAATGAGCTTAGACTGTATCTGATACATAAAAACTATGAAACATCGCCCACCCCCATTTCCCGTCGGATGTCACGCAATGTCGGACGGGAATCGCATCAACCACGCAATTTACAATACCGGCATGTCTGACAAGCGAGTTCATAGCGAGTTCCCGCAAATTTGTTTGCAACCTGCGCGTGCGACATCGGCTCCCGTAACACGCGAGTTGTTCCCGCGTGTATGTTGCACCGTGAAATGTGAATTTGCTGCGTCCGCAACCTGCGGTATCCTCTACCGTGACACAGGAGTTTGTAGCAAATTCCCGCGTGTTTATCGCATTGTGGAACGCAAATCTGCGGTGTCCGCGGTCTGAGGTATCAGTTCCCACGTCACGTGGTTTGTGGCCGGTGCCAGGCTGTTCATCCTTAATTTATTATGAAGTTTTCCTGTGGCATCTCTAGAGATAGCCCACCCCATGTTTTTCGTCATTTATCTGTGTATTTTGGGCGGGCATTCTGTCGGAACTTTACAGTATGTCACCTAGAGGACAAAAAACGAAACAATTTTTTCTAGCGTGTGCTAATTTTTATTTAAAAAACAAGCTGAATCATGCTGAGAAAGACCGGTAAGCACAGAATGTGCAATTCACACATCGACGCTCATCTCCGGGGTTCCTGGTGAAGGCTCTTGCTGCTGCTTCAGCCATCGCTTACGTTCCCAATAAGCTCACATATGTTCTGCGGCCATCTGTTTCCTAGAAGCCACGGTGGAAGAGAGAGGCGTCTGAACGGCGTCGGCTCGCCACAAAGCAAACGCCACGAGATGGCGCAGCATGACATGCCCACACCCTTTCAAGGCCCCCTGTCGCACATAAGGGTTTGTTTTCGTGTTTACCTGAGCAAACGCCGTCCTTCGAAAGTCAAAGATTGGCTCACAACCGGTGTTGGTTCAAGTTCAGTGTTGGGAAGTACTGTACGTTGTACTTGGAGTACTACTTCAAGTAGGTTTACAAAATTTGTACTTTACTTGAAGTACATTCTCTCAGTATCTACTTGTACTTAAAGCAGGGGTTCTCAAACTTTTTGGTCTCGCGGAACCCCAGGAAGCCTCAAAAACTGCCGCGGAACACTCCTTCCCCCCTCTATATTTGCCAACCGAGAAGCAAAAGATGCACAATTGTAGGCAATTTTCCTTGTGTTGCTTCCCATATATCCCCACCATATCAATACAACGCAATGTCAGTACTAAGCGAGATGAAGGCGCTTTGCATGGTCCTGCCGCACAGCCTGCGGCGGGGAGAGGGGGGTGGCGATTTGGGTGTTCGCGAAACCCACGAGACCAGCTCGTGGAACCCCTGTGTTCCCGGAACCCAGTTTGAGAGCCCCTGACTTAAAGTATTTTTTCTGGTACTTTCCAAGGGAAGTACTATGCCCGACTTCAAAGTACATTCCCGAAATTTGGTCTTGTTAAATTTGTATCACAAAATTATGCTTCGTCAACTCTGAAGAAATGCTGGGAGAGATGTCTTTCTCTCGCCACAAACGGCACCAGACAATATATCGCTCATCTCTCCGAGAGAACTAATGATGGCTCAAAGACCGATATTGCGTAAAATAGTTTGCCAGCAAGAGTAAAACAACTACTCTGTGGACATCTGACAGTACAGTTAAACCTCGATGTAACAAAGTCGGTAAAATTCGCAATTTACTTCGTTACATTGAAATTTCGCTAAATCGAAATTTGGCTTTAACATGCAAGAAAAGAATGCCGAAACATTTTGAGGGTATGAAAACTCACCGTAAATGACATTTATTTAGGGGCAAAGTAGTCTGTGAGTTTTGCTTGCGCCTTATTCGACAGTAGTAGCGGCGTCATACGGCGTTCGAGCGCCCAGAGCGCTTGCACGGCATCTTGCTGCCCGTGCGACGCCGTGTACCTCCTCAGTACGTCCATTGCGTCGAGCACTTCCCGAGTGCTCGGGATCTCGGCAGTTTCTTCAGCATCGACCTCAGAATCGTCGTCATCCTCCGTCGAGTTCCCGACCACATCCTGCACGATCGAAGCGTCAGTGACCTCTTCCGTTGCAACGACGCACGAGTCCCCGTAGAGGTAGTCGTCCAGAGTGACATCGTCGGGGACGGCACCATCGCCACGGAGGGTCTGCCATGCTCCCAGAAGTGCCTCTTGGTTTGACTCCGTCTCATCTTCACTTGGAAAGGACGATACTGTGGGAACACTTCCGCTTGCTTCCCGAGAGCACTGGCTGTTGATGCTGGAGGTGTTTCAAACCCAGCTTTCCGGAAACAGTTCTGGATGGTTCCGTCCGTTGTGGCTTTCCAAGACGCGGAGAGCATCTCCAGTGCTTGGAAGATGTCCACGTTCGTTGAACGTTTCAAGCGAAGGTTGAGGAGGAGCTTATCGATCAGCCGCTTACGATACGCACACTTCACACTGTTGATAATGCCCTGGTCGAGCGGCTGAATCAGGGACGTACAGTTCGGTGGGAAGAACTGCAGGTTTGTTGGCTCCAGGTCTGGTATGTGGTGCGCGGAACAGTTGTCCAGCGGTAGACACACTCTGCGGCCGTCATTCTTCATTGCCTTGTCGAAGTCACCGAGCCATCCGCGGAAGATGTCACGGGTCATCCACGCCTTTGTGTTGGACGTGTATTCGATCTCAAGGTCCCGAGCACCTTTGAAGCATCTCGGCCTTTTGCTTTTTCCAATTATAAACGGCATCCGCTTGTCACTCGCGTCCATATTCGCGCAGAGAAGAATCGTGACCCGCACCTTGCTCTGTTTCCCTCCGTGGCATCGATCTCCTTTAAGGGCCAGTGTCCTATTTGGGAGCATTTGATAAAAAAACCCAGTCTCATCTGCATTGTAGATGTCAGCTGGCTCGTAGCGCAACATGATTCCCGGCAGTACCTTTTCGACCCAAGCAGCAGCTTCGGGCGCATTGGCCGACGTCGATTCTCCACTTGTCGTTTTTCCGACAATTGCATGCCGGGCCTTGAACCTGTGCAGCCATCCACTGCTCGCCTTGAATTTGTCTTCATCCAGAAGACATCCAAAGTCCTTGGCCTTTTGCTGCAGGACAGCCCCGCTCAGTGGGATATTTTGCGCGCGAGTGTCCATGAACCAAGTGAAGACTGCCTTATCCACATGTTCATAAGTTGCAGCTTTCAGTCGTTGGCCGCTTGTGCCACTCTTCAGGGAGCCGAGAATAGAATCCCTTGCTTTTAGTATTGTTGAAAGGGAACTCCGCGCTATACCAAAGCGAGCCGCGACATCCTTCTTCCGTTCGCCTTTGGAGATGGCGTCCAAAACGTTTGCTTTCTCATCCAAAGAAAGAACTTTACGTTTACCCATGGCAGCAAGCACGTGAGTAAACGCCCGGTTGAAAAATAAAGCTGGTTAGGCGGTTCCAATGTTTCCAACCTACACAGCACTCTTGCCCCCTTGCGCCTTTGCTCTACATCACGCTCGCAAGACGATAATCAGTCTTCTCGGTCTTCTCCTAGATGGCACTGCCCACGCGGTCGCGCCGGTCGTGCCATCACATCGCTCCTGCTGAAGCTGCTGAAGTGTAGCTGAAGTTGGCTCTCGCGGTACCCGCGGTACAGTGGACTATGATGATCAGTGAAAGTCAGTGGTGATGCTGTTATGCCGTGTTAA
>JAZHYW010005818.1:0-26801 GCA_037355805.1 Ixodes ricinus
CGTACGACACGCCCAACCACCAAGCTGATTTGCACGAAGACGTCGCCGAGCCGTCGCTCCCTTCTCGTGGCTGAAGACATCGCTCGCGCAAACTTCAAGCACGACGTGTCTACTTCGAGTTGAATATGCACGCGTACGATTTCTTTACTAGGTGCGAATGTCGCCAGTGCGTGGTGCTTCCCCACTTCGACCGGGGAGTGCTTTTGCTGGAGAAAAATCGGCAGCAAACTTCCCAACTTACAGTTTACTGGCTGTATTATTACTAAGGAAAGAGACCCCCCAGTAGCTCAGTGGGAACGACGTCCGCTTCACACGCGGCAGGACCGGGTTCGATCCCCAGTGATGGCGTTTTCTCTTTTTTTTTTTCATTTTTAAACTTTTTTTTGTTTACATTTCTTTTGTTTTTTTACAATTATCACTGAAGAAACAAACAAATGTTGTTGACGAAACGTCGCTGAGTTAAATGGGATGGGATTTCCTTTTTGACACCTGCGAACTCAATGTAATCAATTCCACAAAATGCAAGGAGCATATAAATCAGGTAGCGTCCGCTTTCCGAGGTGCCCGTAAATGTTCTACAAAAATTGCAGCCAGCCATTGGTTCCGATCCTGTTGATCTTTCGGAAACTCTGTCGCACAATGCCACTTTTTTTCGGATGCAGGACATGTGAGCCAGCTCTTCACGCAACATCTTGGGTGTATTATTTTCGGAGCCAATCATGGAAATTAACCACGGCACTCACTACCCATCTCCAACTCCTCAATGTACAAAACAACTCATCTTAGAGTACAGAACAGCGAGCGGAACAAACATAACTGCAAAAGAATCTCGCGGCAAACAGTTCCGCATGTCGTCTGCCACGCAAAGGGGAAAAAAAAAAAAGCGCACGGTCGGGTGTAGCTACGTGACTTCCGCCACTCCCTCCTCTCCACTCCTCCTACCTCTGTCCGCGGGTTTCGGTTTCGAGCAGTTGCGTCTTTTGGCTTTATTAAAAAAATACGCTACTCTGTTGCAAAATATTAATTGGGTAGTCCTCCGACACCATAATGAAGCGCCTGGCAAAAAATGAAAAAAATATTTTGGGGGGTGTCAGTGTCCCTTTAAGGAGACATGACTGTATCATCTTTGGAACTAGTTTGCCATAGCCAGTGTTATAATATGTATTGCTTTTTATGCAGTGCCTGACTTTCCTTGCCCCTCGTGAGGACGACTGAGAAAGCGACTTTGCGCCACGACGACGGATGGCAGGTATTCCAAGTGTCGTCACCTATGGTGGCCATGTGCTATGTGTTCGCAGCATTGTAGGCCGATTGTGGAGCACTTTCAAAATGAACTTTCACTGTGTGCACTGTATGAGCATGTACAGTATGGGGCACGTACAGTCAGAAGGATTATGAGAGGGAACATGCGGGCACGTGTCACTTGGTACAGGCAGAGCAGCCTAGCAAGTGTCGCGCATGCGCACTGAGGGGCCCTGGCTCTTCGAAGAGCCGAAGCAGAAGTTTCAGCGGCGGTGTCACCGCCCTGGCGGCTTGTCGCCGAAGCAGAAATGGGGTTAGCTAGCTTTGCTGGCGGCTGGCTTTGTGTAGTGTGTGTAGACCGGAAACGTAGGCTTATAAACTTCGGCAAAAAGAATACTACGCGGCTCTGGTGTTTTGGTACGAGCTACAGACGTGACACAATCTGCTACGACTAGCTACGACCACCCACCGCAGCGGTGAAGGCATCGAAGAAGCACAACCTGTGTACTACGCCGTTGCCGTAACCCGACAGTGCTCATTTGGCATGGAGGGCTTTCCGCCCAGAGACTTCGTTTATCACCGAGTGTTAATTCCCGTGTTTCTCTTTGTGTGTTCAGTGGCTGGACGGTCCTCATACAGCAGTTCTTCAGGCTCAAAGGTGACTAAAAGTTGAGGGCGGATGGACTTGCAGCAATCCTCTCGGTTGGTGCGTGTGACAGAACCATTGTACGGCATCATCGGGAGGACACCGTTGTAAGTTAGCAAGTTGTCCAATTTTATGTTCATTATAAAGTAAAATTTGAAAAATCTTGTTTAAAAGGACGCTGTACCAAAATTTGGATTTCATAAAATAAGGCCGCGGAAGCTTTCAATGGAGCTCTACAAACTCTGAAACATCACTCATACATCAATATCTCAAACGGATGGCCGTATTCTTGGAAAAGAAGGGCGCAATCAAACAAGAAATGTGACGTCATACTTCTCCTGGAACACTTTAGAATGAGGGAAAGCGGCCTAGGCCGTGCACTCGCCGTTCTGCCGTGCCATCTCGGGGGAGCACACTCAAGACTAATGCTGAGGACATCAAAAACGCCGAACAGTCTTCGACAGCGCCGACAGCAAGTAGGATGACATCGAGAGTAGAACGTGCTTCGTGAAAATGTTGACTCTAACGCTGTCTCGTTCTCCCGCCTTGCTCCTGCTGTCCTGTTTCCTGGCATCGACAGAACTTAGACAGAGTGGAGCTCTTAGATGTGAGAACGATATTTCCTTTCTCCGGACAGGCGGTAGGAGCTTGAAAATACCACAATATATATATATATATATAATGTGAAACCCGTTCAGAACGAACCCACGTACAGCGAATCATTGTCGATATCGAACTCACGGAAAATTTTAATAGAAATGCATGTAAAAAGTGCTTTTTATAACGGACAACATATTGGCTATATCGAACTTTTTCCCCCCGGCAAGGCTTCCAAAGACGCGCAAACAATCGTCTTCTAGCCTTTCCCTCCCCCTCCTCCCCCCCCCCAAAAAAAAAAAAAGTATGAAAGAGAAAATATTAAAGCTCAAGCCTCGAACAAAATTGACAAAGAGAGGCGATTCAGAAGGGGAGAAAGCTAAAAGAAAACTGCCCGCACGCACAGAAAAAATTAAAAATCTTCATCCCATAGCGGTTGCCTACGAAGAGAAGTGGTTCAGAAAGGGAGATAAGCTAAAACAACAAACTCTGCGAGCATGCAAAAAAAAAAAAAAATCAGCGTTTTGCTACAAGGTGGAAGCGAAGAGGTGAGAAAAGAAAAAGAAGGGCTCGCCTTACAACGAACGCATCGTGGAAGTTCGTTGTAAATGTTTTTTGCTATATCGAACTACTTGCTATATCGAACTGTTCGTAGCGTTTCCTGCTGTTCGTTATAAACGGGTTTGACTGTATGTATGTATATATATGGGTGGTTTCATTTAAATTCGACCAAGCTTGTCGGGGTGGGTCCTCAGAATTATCTGTAAAAAATATATGTGAAATCCCAATCCCTGTGATGAACAAAACTGCCTTTCAAAAAAATTAGAAATATGTAGTTCGAGAGAAAAAAAATATGGAACGCTGCCGGGTGAAATGCGTGGAAATCGCGATTCCATTTCTGCTTAAGTTTAGACGGTCTTTACAAAATATTGAGTTTTCACTTAGCCATAATACTTTTTATACTATAATTATGCGATGTGTGCTATTTTTAGAGGCAAGTTATAGATTTTTACCGTTTTTATTTATTTTTACATAAAATCGCAAACATGCCACCCAGAGCAATTTCGACTAACATTGGGATAGCTATATCAAACGAACGGTATGAAGCTATGTCATGAGACATATATCAATACGTAGCTAATTAAATAAGCTATCGATTGGTATGTTTTTTGTTGTTCATCGATCTTATTGAACACTATTGATTTCACCCCAAATGTGTACAAAAATTGAAAATATACAAATTTTGAAATAAATTTTCTCAAAAAGGCCATTTTTTATTTTCTTCTAACTTTTTTACTTCATAGCCCATAAGGTGTAGAAATAGTGTATATAAGTCTTGGGTGTAATATTTTTGTTGTATTTTGGTGACAACCAGTTCAAAAAGCCAATTTTAAGCCTGTCACTCAATCCTTGGTTCAACTATTCTGGCTTCACCACAATGGTACTGGCGGCCTCAATAATAACAGATGGTTTTAGAACCAGTTCATCATGATCAGTTTGCCATTATATATGCTCATGACGACTCCTGGAACATCTGACACACGTTACGGAGGGCAAAATTAACCATTCACGTTAACAGTAATGCCACCTGCAGTCTATTTGTTAGACGAGCCGACATGTCCGATGCTCTGGCAGGCGAACGTTCTTATCTTAAAAATTGCTGACGCACAGTGTAACACAAATAAGTGTAATTTAAATATAAACACCAAAGAATCACTCATGAAGCAGCTCAGTACCTATCTTCTGTGATCATGAAAATTATGTTTTCCACTGATGAACGCACGGACATTTGTTTTTTGCACAAACTTGAACTGTTTGAGCTATGTAGATAATTTTATTTTGCTTATACGTTTACACACGTAAGACAAAGTTCAGCTGACAAAATGAAAAAGAAAAACCCTGGTATCACGACACAAAAAAAAACACTCGATTTAACTACTAACGTATTCACGTTAATAAAATACACATACATAGACGTTGATCATGGTGCACAACACTCCCCCGTGTATTCATGCAGAGGCTTTTACGAAACGTCTGCAATTTGCCTAGATAGTTAACAAAGTCACACATTTTGAAACACCATGTAGGCACTAAATTAACAAAGCATTTTGAAATACCATGTAGGCACTAAAATAGCGATTATGCAATTCGCTGAAGACGAACTTCACCTTTTTCAAGTCGCCACACGTGTGAGAGGCGGATGCCTTTTTGAACCGGTATGGATCCCCATTCGGCTCTCTTGGTTTTGCGGAAATCACTCACGTCGTCTTTTTTAAATTCAGGAGAGTCACATTTTTTACACACTTTCCCACCTTGTGCACAAAGTCCGTTGATGTCTGTATGACCTCATCCACAGGCGAACGGAGGTTGTGCACCGTCGCCTGATGCTTCAGTAGCCCCCCTACTCCATCACAGGCGCTCTTGCCGTGTCCTGAGGCAGAAAAAACCCACTTCACCTTCGGAAGACCGGCTCGTTGGAACTCGTAGAGCTGAAATCTATTCTTAAAATGAGCTGGTGCACCGTCAGATATATACGTTAACGACGTATAAACTGGAATGTTGTTCTCCAGCCAGTCCTCAATGCACCTTAGAGCGAGTACCGCGTGGGCAGTGTCATGGCACAGGTCTTCACACACGACACCGAAACATTTGGGACCTTGCGATGTCGATGCAACACATGTGAACACAGAGATTTGACGCTTGTGCCAGTGATGCTCCTGTATTTCATGTGGAAGGGTCACCGTCCAATTTTCCGCAAAATCAAAGTTCATGACGATATGTCTTGTGGTCACCTTGCTCTTCTCAATCCGAGCAGCTTCCCGTTGACTTCTACGGAGGAAGTCGTGAGTAGAAAACCTTGTGGCCCATTTTTGCATCTCTTTCAAAAAGGCGTTCGAGTCCGCTGTTTTGTTCACCAAATTGCCGTTCTCCCACGTGCAAAATTTAATCTCCTCATCTGGAACCAATTGTAATTCTTGTAAGGAGAGTCGATCAATGCTAGGGCATTTCTTGCATTCGCCCCGTAAACAATTGGGCGTTGAGTCTGAGCAAAGGCACAAAGCGACAATATCCTCAGCCGTTATTTTTTCTTCCCGTACGCTGTTGAGCGCAGATAAGCACAAATCAAAATTTGTGCAGCACACGCATGCACACACGGTTTGGTCAGGGTTCAGCTTAACCCATTTTGGTCGCAGCGAATAAAATTTGGTCAGTCCTAATTTGGAGTCCGGGTTAGCTTTCTTAAACAGCTGGTAGGCTTCTCGGATGGACCTGGTCATGTAGCGCTTAACAACGGCTTGTTGTTCCCCATCCTTCATAATGTTTACAACGTCCTTTTTGTTGGGGCTCTGCCGGGAACAGTCGAAATCATCGTCGGTGTAAAAGCGCGTGGCTGACTGCACGATGTCCTCGCCTATCTTAGCGCCTTGGTATGGCTCGAGACGATCCCATACGCCAAAACGTTCACGAAGTCGCTTGGCCTTTTTTAGTATGTAGCTCGATGCCTCCGGGATTAAACGTGCGACCTCGTTAACAGTTACACTTGCAGGCACAAGCGTGAGCAGCTGGCATCTCTCTTGGTAAGACGGTGTCTTGACAAAGGCTTCTCTGAGGTTTGCCCACCACTCGTCACAGTTAAGGCAGGAGGGTTCAGTGCCAGAGTTTGAGTCACTTGTTTCCAGGCTATATGCTGTAGCCAACTTTTTACGTACTTGTCTGCTGTACGACACTTGCATTTCCCGCTGTTTTCTTGCCGCATAGGAGTGACGGCTCTTTGGGTTTACGACAGACGGCATCCGCAAGGGAGTTGTCTCAAGCCCTTTAGCAGATATTTCTTCGTTAATGTCATCTACTACTTCATGTTCTTCAATGAAGCTTGCCGGAGAGCTTGAAGATGGGTCACTCACCGTAGAGGCTGAAAGTTGCTCACCGGTGCGTCGAAAACAGTTCTGGCAGAGAATATCCGTCGACAGAACAGTAGCAGCTTTGGTTGGAGACAGGATTTTTTTCAATGCTTCTACGTTGAGGTCAGTTACGGGGCGAAAATATCGGTTGCGGTATATCACTCGCTTATGTCTCTCAAAGTAGTCGGCACAGGACTTCCTTTTGACGCTGAAAACTGCAGCCATGACTGAAACGTGGACGTGCGAAATACGAGTGGCCACCTAATTTCAAGTTCAAACCCGTGTGTTATTCCTTGCCGCGATCTTTTGCTTGTTTATTATTTCTCTCTTTCTATTTTTATCTTCTTATTGTTTTAGTATCGACAACTGTGTGAATATAATCG
Source organism: Ixodes ricinus (assembly GCA_037355805.1). Taxonomy (NCBI): domain Eukaryota; kingdom Metazoa; phylum Arthropoda; class Arachnida; order Ixodida; family Ixodidae; genus Ixodes; species Ixodes ricinus. The sequence goes on from JAZHYW010005818.1 coordinate 6,771, forward strand.
CTCAAAAGCATCACCAAGAAAGAGCGCGCTGTATGTCTTTTCATTTAAAGGGAAGGGAAGTAATAAATGGCGAAAAACGACGATAATAAAATCGGGGGATAAACGAGGACTGCAAACTTTAGGAAACACGTACAAAATCAGATAGACGAACTTAAAAGAGATAGACGCCGAGAAAGAGTTCCTCTTTGGTGTGGTGCTTGCGTGCCCTAGACTGGTCTTGCCGGCAGCTGTCAATAATCACAGCGATCATAACTAAGATGCGTTGCGACCCCTGCGTAAACAAGGTTCCGCGCGTTCAGGAGATCGGCATGATAAAGTCAAAAGTATACTCTGTTCGTCTCCTCCTCTAGTTAACCTTGACTAGACGGAGACAGACAAGTTTGCGCAGTGACATCCTTTGGTGAGAGAAGAATAGTTGGGGACAGCGAACCGGTTCGATACACAGCCTCGGTCGGACGCACGAGGTCAGCAAAGCTTATCGTAGGTCAACGAGGTCAACTAAGCTTATCAATGATTGTCTCAGATGTATCGTCTGAGACAATCATTGCTCTCCCTCGCGCTGATCAAAAGGGACCGGCGTTTGAGTCAGTTCGATGAACCACAGAGCAACCCGTTTGATGCAAGAAAAAAATGTCTGTTTTATTATTTTTATTTTGAAGACGACTCTCTTTGAAGAAAGTTCTACGTGACTGTCAGAAATATTTTGTTCGTGATTTGTTAAACTATATAAACAAATTACAACCATATGTCCAACTCTCTTGGTGAAACGTCGGTGGCCGCTTGCAGGAGCTCTACGTTCTTCCTACCGATTTCGCTCCTGTTTGTGTTTCATAGTAGAGGAAATAACAAGAAGCGTCCTTTAGCCGTGAAATTTTAAGGCAAAATTACAAAGCAATACAAAAATTTTAATAATTGTTCTTTCTAGCTATAACAGCTTTTGCAATAATAGTAAGGGGTTTCATTTCTCTCGGAAACCGGACTATCGTATGTAACATAGGTTGCATATTCAAGTTCACTTAAGCGCACTCTGCTTCAACGATTTAATCGCTAAGAACACTCGCCCGCCAAATCTCGAAATATAATGTCTAGCTCGTCCCGCTTTCAGACTGCAGGTGGCATTACTGTTAACATGAATGGTTAATTTTGCCTTCCGTAACGTGTGTCAGATGTTCCAGGAGTCCTCATGAGCATATATAATGGCAAACTGATCATGATGATCTGGTTCTAAAACCATCTGTTATTATTGAGGCCGCCAGTACCATTGTGGTGAAGCCAGAATTGTTGAACCAAGGATTGAGTGACAGGCTTAAAATTGGCTTTTTGAACTGGTTGTCACCAAAATACAACAAAAATATTACACCCAAGACTTATATACACTATTTCTACACCTTATGGGCTATGAAGTAAAAAAGTTAGAAGAAAATAAAAAATGGCCTTTTTGAGAAAATTTATTTCAAAATTTGTATATTTTCAATTTTTGTACACATTTGGGGTGAAATCAATAGTGTTCAATAAGATCGATGAACAACAAAAAACATACCAATCGATAGCTTATTTAATTAGCTACGTATTGATATATGTCTCATGACATAGCTTTGTACCGTTCGTTTGATATAGCTATCCCAATGTTAGCCGAAATTGCTCTGGGTGGCATGTTTGCGATTTTATGTAAAAATAAATAAAAACGGTAAAAATCTATAAATTACCTCTAAAAATAGCACACATCGCATAATTATAGTATAAAAAGTATTATGGCTAAGTGAAAACTCAATATTTTGTAAAGACCGCCTTAACTTGAGCAGAAATGAAATCGCGATTTCCGCGCATTTCACCCGGCAGCGTTCCATATTTTTTTTCTCTTGAACTACATATTTCTAATTTTTTTGAAAGGCAGTTTTGTTCATCACAGGGATTGGGATTTCACATATATTTTTTACAGATAATTCTGAGGACCCACCCCGACAAGCTTGGTCGAATTCAAATGAAACCACCCATATATATATATATATATATATATATATATATATATATATATATATATATATATATATATATATATATATATATATATATATATATATATATATATATATATATAATTATTTTGTGTAATTAACTTTTTTAATATTGAGTTTAAGGGCATGGTTTAAATTATAAAATTGCTCAGCATCATCAAAAAACACTAAGTCAACAAATTTCAGAACGATAGAAGGCACGCGAAGCATTTTACGGCTTTCTGAAAAACCGCACAAATTCGACGGGTTTTTAAGTTTCGGTTTGCTGTCGGAGCGCATCTCGGCCCCGAGGGCACCGCGCCCCGTGGAGAAACAGTGCAACCAGCCTTTGCTGCGTCGCGCAATGACGGCGCAGCAGAGGCTGCGCCGTCATCAGCGCGTGAGAAGCGTAGTAGTGCGCTGAAGTTACCACTCGTGGAGCAGGTACAAGGCTAGCGGTTTAGGTAAGGCGCCCGGGCAATTTTTCCGTCTCTTATCTAGCCCCAGCCTTGTACCTGCTCCACGAGTGGTAACTTCAGCGCACTACTGCGCTTCTCAGGCGCTCAAAGTCTTTCTAAGAATTACTGATTTAGAGATTTTGGACGACGCTCAGCAAGTTTTTAATTGGAACCATATGTCTATTTTCACTAATTAAAACGGTAATTAGTAAATTTTGATTAATTAGCCAACTTATCGCAAAGATGAGCCACCCACATAATGTCCCCCTCTGCGTATAACTCACTAGCACAAACCTCATAAGTGTAGTTTTCACGGCTTTTTTTTAAACAAATCTGCAAGAATAAAAAAACACTCGATATATATATCTATATCTTTGTCAGATTGGTTAGCACGCTATGTTGCAAAATCAAAATACCTAGGAGGAGGAGGAGAGGGTACGGATGCGGAAGAGGGGCATACCCTCCCCTCCTCCTCCTCAAGAGCTGCGCTCTAATTTGGCATTACAGGAAACTGTAAACGTCTTTCTTTTTTCTTTTCTTTTGAAAGTTTTTTATTGGATATTTTTTAGCGATATTTACGCCGTTAGACGCAATTCAGGGGGTGGGGGTAGCCCTGTTGTAGGCCCCGCCCGCTGTGCTTAGAAAACCGAGCACCTTTCCTCGGCTCTCATTGGTCGGAAAGATGATTGACGTTTGAGATGTTGGTTGTAAGGTTGTCTCTCCGTGCCGTAATAGTATTTATATTGACAATAATTTTGCGCTTGAGAAACAAATCATTTTTGATAGAGTCATTATTGTTTTTTAAGAATAGCCTGAGATTGCCTTTTCGCTTCGGCTTCAGAGGATAACAGACATGGCTGCCGGCGATTGCGCCGTGCTCAACGAGCGTAGCTTCTTGATCTCGCATGCGAATCGTTTCGCGTTCACCGTGGTTTCTCGAAAAAGATGACCTCAACCATAGCCTCGTGCCTCGTCTATACTGACAAAGCCTGGCAGATCGCCATGAGACGCGGCCGACGAAAGTGAAAAGGTAGAGCGGCAGGCAACGGATGAAAGGAGAGTCATGTAACGGGCGCCCCGCTACGGCGAGACGCCGAAACACACTTCTGCTGAGCGATGGAATGTCCGCTCGTGTTTCTCGCGTTTCTCGCGCGTCCTCGCCACTGCAAAAGCTGTGCGCTGACGACCAGGTTCCCCGAGAAATGCTCTGCGCTACCAGATCCTCGCGCTCTAAATCTGCAACTGGGCCCTTTATGGCTATGTCGTCGAACTGCCAGGCTGTGTGAATATAGAGGAGGCTATGCCTCAACTAACCTATAGTTTCCAGCAAAGCAACTGTTGCAAGTACGTGTCTTCGGAACCTCTGTACGGGTGCTCGGGTTCGTAGCGGGATTGACCTAAGCGTCCCACGTCAACTATGTTGCTGGATCTGGTTTGATTTGTTCCTTTGCTCGTGTTAATGCTGAATAAAAAAAAATTATTTTTGGTTTCCGGAAAAGCGGTTTCACTGCTCTGTGAATTGCGCAAACCGTCGTGATTGCCACCATGGTTTCAATACCGAGAATCTACCTACACAGGTAAGAATTTGCGAGCCATTTGGCTGGAGGAAATCGGGCGCTTGGCTTGGATATCTAGTTTGTCTATGTTCCCGTCATTTCGCGTCGAAAGGCAACTATAGCTTTCAAGTTTTGCTGTGCACCTGGCCTGCCAAAGCGAATATTTTTAGATCACGTTTTAAATTGTGCGTCATGAAGCTCACTCACCATGCTCGCAGATGCCACGCGAAAACAAAAAATAGCAACAATAACACAAAAACTGAAAGGACTGTATATTTATTTTGTTGCTTTCTTTAGTCCTCTAGGCCGCGTTTTACCGCCCATCGACAGACGCTAACGGATGCTTGCATTAAACCGTGATAGAACGCTAGAACGCCGCTTGCATGGTTGAGTCTTGCGAGCGTTGCAGAAGTTTTTAAACGGGCGTGGAATAGCAGACGGACGAAGGCAAAATGGACGCCGCCGCGCAGCGTTCATGTCCGAGTCCTACAGGCATGGCAGACGACGATAGACGGTGGTGAAATAGCAGACGATGCCGGAGGCTGCCCCGGAGTCTGCTCGCACGACTAGCAGAGGGTGTCCAGACGCCAGACAAGGCGCACCGGATATCGCGAAAGGGAGGCACTGGGCTCGTCAGCGTCTTCAGCCGAGCAGCCAAACCAATCCAGTAGTAATGGGCGGGGACACTGATGTGTGGGCGGGGCTTAGAGCGTGCCCTGACATCCATCTAAATTGCGTCTAACACGTAAATATTGCCGAAGTTTGCTTTTATTTCGTGGGAAAAATAGTTAAAAAAATCAGCAGAACCCATCCTTTGGGAATGATTATCTACGTTAATGCGAATAGCATCAAACGGTGCGGAGTTATGCGCGTTCGTCAGGTGGCCGGCACACTCTAGATACGCCAGCCCACTCTTGAGGCGATTCTAAATTTGTTGACACTTTCACAGCCCTGCGCACGATCTCCGCAGCCCAGCACGTGCGTTTGTGTCACTTAGGAAGGCGAGCAAAGCACGCGCCATACGCACAAACACTCAAAATGGTACCGACCAGACTTTCTGGCGTCTCAGCTAGTCTCAACCAACGGTACTCTAAACGGTTGTTTATATCTTTACCATAGGACGCGCTTTACAGCGCTGTCACAACTACCGGTGCGCGCGCGTTCCATGCACGAGGGCTCATTCCGCTCTCGTGAGGCTGAGCTACGAGCCGCTACTCACCCTCTCCGAGCGCGGGAGAGGGTGAGCTAGAGGAGAGGGCTGAGCGCGGGAGAGGGTGAGCTAGCCCTCGTGCATGGAACGCGCGCGCACCGGTAGCTGTGACAGCGCTGTAAACGCGTCCTATGGTAAAGATATAAACAAATGTTTAGAGTGCGGTGAATGACTGCCTTCATAGCTCTGTGGTTAGCGCGTCTGCCTGCTGATCAAAGGGTCAACGGTTCGAATCCCAGCCGGCGCCGGTCTTTTTGTTATTTATCGACCCGCGGCGTAAGAGGTTAGATAGCCAGATAGATAGATAGATAGATACATAGACGAAAAGTGCGTGAAGTATCCAAAGAATGCTATTCGCATTAATATTCGCATTAAAATGTGTGCCGCATCTATGTCCTTTATATTTCAGTGTCCCATTTTGCGATCTCTTACAAGAAAACAAGCTGGCGCCATCTATCGTGTAGAGGTACAACACCTTCACGTTTGCGCATGGCCTCCGAGATCCCGAAGCGCTTCGCGCGCGCGCTTCGGGATCTCAGAGGTTATGGTTTCCGTATATTTCTTTTTTGCTCTGCGCATCATTCATTCTTTTTTGGCCTGAAAAACCTTTTGACGATGTTATAAACGACCGTTTTTGTTTTTTCATAGATGGTGCGTACACATTTTATCTCGCAAATATTGCAAAACCTTCACTCTTGCGAAGTGCAGTTTCAAATGCAGTTTCAGTGTCATCTAATAGATAGCGGCAGCGTATCGTTGCTTGCTGTTTTTTTTTTTCGTCATAAGGGATCACAAGGACAGGACTCGGTCCTAAGCAAACGCATGTGTGTGAACTGGCCTTTAGTCGAACGCTGTAGAAGCAGTGCGTCCCTCGTTGGCCCTCTGTGGGTGACGCCAACAACTTCTACCTACGCGTAACGGTTTTCCATAGAAAATGGCTGACAGGCATCATCTTGTAATAAAGAATGACTTGAGAGAAATTTTCTTTGTGTCTGATTTGTCTTAAAATTGGTTCAGCACATTAATAGATACATCTAAACTACTAATAACCAAAATTACAAATCACAGCATTTTTTTTCCGATGGTTTTTTGAATTTATTGTTGGTCTTAGAGGCTGAGGCTCGACTGGAAACAATGAAAACGTGACTTCAAATGTTTTGGTTCTTAATTTCTAGGCTAGGTGGCGCAAGCAACCACCGTTATGCAGAGCCCGTTATGCAGGGGACAGCCGGTCGCATCCATCCGTCCATGTGGGCAACACACAGTACAGCTATCGCGGGTAGATTATCGTACTCTGTGGTACAGCTTGTTCTCCACGGGTTACGAAAAATTTGATGGTGTCGAACGAATGGTGGGAAAGTTCATGTCAGCAAAACGAAAACAAACGAAAACAAAGTTATGCATGTGACGTCGCCCCACTGGGGACCGCGGGAAAGTTTGAATGTCGTTTCTCGAGTCGGATTTACCGTTTCCTCGGTGAATATTCTGATTTTGAAGACAATAGATGGCATGCCGGTTAGATTAAAGCCCGGGTGTTCCCAGAACGTGTTGGGTTGCTCGAAAAAATCTGCCTTTAGAGCCTAATCCAGTCAAAGTAAACACTAAAATACAGAAGCGCTGTCCGTTCCCTGTCTCTCCAGGTCCTGGACGGCCTCAAGCTGATGCCCGCGTGCCTCCAGTACGCCTACGCGGAGCCCCTGCGCACCAACTCCGAGGACTGCCTCCACCTGAACATCTGGACCCCGCAGGTGAACCGTTGCAAGTCCAACTGGTCCGAGTGCGGCACCAAGAGCGTCGTCTTCTTCCTCCACGGCGGCTTCTTCCAGGTTGGCGGCAACAGGAACGACCACTTGGACGGAAGGTACGAACTCCCACCATCGATTCGGCCACCACAACCCGGACACCGGAGGGTTTTACAGCGGAGCTGTTAAGGGTTAGTTTCCCCAGGATCGTGTCCCGTACCAAACAAATGTCGACACCCGTGGTCGACACAACACTCTGGTTACCGCCGTCGCTCATAGATGGCGGTAGCTGTCCAGAGTGTTGTGTTTGCAGGCTGTCTGCTTGCCGCCGTCGCTCATAGATCGCGGCGACCTTTCCAGCCTCGGCAATCAGACAACTGGTTGCTGCTGTCGCTCATAGATGGCGGCAACCTTTCTTCAGGGGAAGAAGAGCTGGAACGGAACGAGCGGCGATGTGCGCTCGTTCCGTTCCCGCTCTTCTTCGCGAACGATTACGCAACCGCCGCGAGGCCGCTATCGCCTCAACTTCCACTGCGTCGAGCGCTTCAGATTCCCTTGTGAAAGACGAGCCGATCGCTCGCCTGGAAAGCCGCCGCCGAGAGCAGAAGCTACAGCTCCGCTGCTGTTTCTTCTTCACCAAAAAAACAAACTGAAAGTTCATTTTTTTTTTGCGCAGTTTTATTTGAATAACAAGGAGGGGAGGTATTTTGGGTCGTATTATACCAATGAAGCTCGAAAGTCGACAGGTGTATTCGACCCGCCAATCCGCAGGGCAACTTGAGGCCCGAGACCCGTGGGCCATAATCATAAAATTTACGTAATATTGAAATAATTAAAGCCCGGTAGCATTTTAAAGTTATTTTCTTCCATTTTGACTTGGGATTTCTCTATAGTAAACGCCTTTTCAAGAGCCTGTAATTCGAACCTGGAGGAAAGCAACTCCTCATATTTTCTGGATGTACGTTTTACAGACATCTGTTGTTTTCTCGGATAAATAATTTGAAATCAAGGATGCGGCTTGGTCGAGTGGTTTTTAGTTTATGTCGATTTAGTTGATGACTCGTTTATTTATTTGAAATACTAGGGGACCTTGCGATACACAAAAGAGAAAACCAAAATATACATCACACATATTCATTATGCCTGGAGTTTTTGTATCTGTGGTGAAACTTGTTTCTACTTTAAAAATATTTATTTTGATGCATTCAAGCTGAGTGCAACAATGTGAATACTCGTGATTGTGTTTTGGTACCCACTTTTTTGTGTTTGTTTTTTCGTTGTGTTTACAATGCTGCTTTCCCGCCAAAGTGTGTTAGGGCGCCAGGACCTCGTCAAGCTGCAACCGCAGCTTTTTGTCCTGACGTCCTCCCTTTTTTGTACCAACAAAAATGGGAAATAAAAATGCGTTATTATTATTATTATTATTATTATATTCATTATGCCCTCAAAACAATTTAACTAAACAAAAACATGCACTTAAGGGGTTATCTAAGCAGATGATTCAGCTGGATATATATAGAAAAAAAAGAAAATTAACCGCAACAATTGGCAACTTACGGGGGAAGAGCGATACAAAAATCAATACACATAACAAATATTTACTCAAGCACTAAAGCAACTTGACAAAGCAATTCGTTTATACAGATTTCAAATAATTTAGGATTGCAACACCTGTTAACAGGTTCGGCCAAAGCATTCCACTCCAATAATAATTCTACAGAAGAAATAGTGTGTTCAAATTATCATCCCTGTACTGGAACGGAGCAAAACATTTAGTGTTGCTCGTCCTCTGGGAGCGCGACGTTGAGGGTTGCAGATACCGTTTATAATCAGTCTTCGACATCATCCTACATTAAGTAAAAACTTTGAAAAAAATTTGAGTAGAGTAGCAACAGAGGATTTATTAGGCAAAGCTACCCATCCACGTGTATTCCAGTTAGCCCCCTTCCCATAAAGGTCCCCTTCTTTCTTACCATACGATTCACTGCAATACACAAAACAAAACAACAACAAAAAAAAACTTTTCTGCGCGTATATGCTATCCATGCAACGCGTATACTAAGCGAAAATTTTCAAAAATGGCGAAGAACCCCGAGGCGTAAATACGCTCCTTTCTTTTGTACACGGCAGTATAACTTTGGTAAAATTAACCCTGGCAGCGTATATGCGATTCTGCCGACGTCCTCAGGATGTCCTAACCTTTCACAGGTGTCCATTAAACGTTTGTAAGACATGTGTGCCACCTGACAAGAAAGCCTTCGGCTCCTTTCGCTCTTCCAGGTACCTGTCGGCCCTGGGCGACGTGGTGGTGGTGGTCCCCAACTACCGCCTGGGCGCCCTGGGCTTCCTGTTCGACGGCACGGACGAAGCCCCCGGCAATGTCGGCCTGGACGACCAGCTGCTAGCACTCGAGTGGACGCGCGCGAACATCGGCAGCTTCGGCGGCAACGGCTCCGACCTGACGCTCATGGGTCACGGGGCCGGGGCCACGTCGATCGGCTACTTCCTGCTCAACAACGGCGGAAGCCGCGGACTGGCCTCGAGCAGGGCCATCCTGATGAGCGAGAGCCCATTCACCAGGTATGGGCTCTCACCACGCAGATCATCGATTTTGATGGGAAAGCATCAACTGTCCCATGGAGCGAAGCCGGCGTTGTCTGTAACCATCTGTAGCAGAAGAACGGCACCCACAAGCAGAATTCCCACTGGTTGCGACGCGCCATATCAGATGCATCGTCACGGAAGCCGGCGGGGCGCTCAAGGTCAAAGCGGACGCGCCTCAGAAATAAAACACAAAGAAAAGCGCGGCAACGCAGATGCATCGTCACGGAAGCCGTGGAGCCGGCGGGTGTGCCGCGCCTGCGCAGTGGGGGAGCGTGATGTCACCGCCGGCGCGCCGTGTGAAAAAAGGAAGACGTGGCGTGCTGGTCGCAGGAATGCAGCGTGCACGTAGGAATGCGAAAGCATTCCTACGCGTATGCTGTCTTAAGCGTCTCTGCCGAAGTTGACTCGATAGCATGCAAGGCAGAAAATATTTTCGTTTGTTTCCTTCCCTCTAGAATCCTAAGATCACGAAGGTACTAAAGGGGGGGGGGACGGAACAGGGCTAACGTAGACAAAGGACACAAGAAACATGACATATACACACACGGCACTGTGTTTATATTATCTTTCTTGTATCCTTTGTCTAGTTTAGCGTTGTTGTTGTTGTTTTAGATATATACCAAATAGTATTCTTAATGCCTTCTGGAGCAAGAGACGACCGATCGAGCGGTCCTTGCAATGGCCGTTCGCTTTTGTTGTTGCTAAGTTGTCGAAGAAGAAGTATGTGTTTCACGTCGAAAAGCAGCCGAGTCTCTCTGTAATACCCCAGAGATTTCCTTGAGAAAGGACGGTGCTCTCGCTCTTTCTCTCTCTCTCTCTCTCTCTCTCTCTGCTTTTGTAAACTTTTTGTTTTGCGAGTGACATCTCTATAGCTTTGATTTGTGCATACATGACTACTCTGGGCCCATACCCGATGTGATAAGATTTTAAATTGCAGCCGCCACGAGAACATGCTAGCAATTCTTAAGCAGAGCATGAGAGCGCACTGTGGTTGCCCCGTTATTAAACTTAGACGGAAATAGGTAGTCGAACTCACCACGTCTTGAAAGAAACTCTCTTTATACGTCAACCTCCGCTTTCCTCACTACTTTTATTTTAACACAATGCTCGTATTTTTATGTACGCTTCTGAAGTCTAGAACCCCGACTTCATAGCTTTTAGTAGTAGTTCCTGCTGAGCTACAGTTCCTATAGCAGAGGTGCGTTTTGAGCTAGGGACTAGCGTTTGTAGTAGCGGGATTGTCGTACAGATGATTAAAATGAGAAACAGATGGGAAACAGAGACAAAGACAAAAGAACTCAATGTGAACAAAAGATAATAGCCTAACACATGGGAACAACTAATCTGTGCCACTATTCGTAAGGACATGAATCGACAACATTTCACTATTATGGCAAATTATATTCCTAGCGCTCGAGAGACGGGAACGGAGGTTCACAGCTTCGGGATGCTTGCGTGTCACGTCCCAGGGTGTCGCAGACCACAGGTTTGAGACCCCTGGTGAAAATCGTCTAATAGTCAAGCTTTACAGAGGCGTGCCCATGGCTGCCAGACTAGTGCCTCAACAGTGTTTTCCACCCACGTTGGCCAGAGAAGCTTCTGAAACGTAGCTGCTCGCAAACATACACTGACCAGTCAAAACATTATGACCACCCCCTTCGTACCGTGTTGGTCCACCTTTGGTACGCAAAACAGTTGCAACCCCTCTTGGCATGAAATCTGATTCTACAAGCCCAGGAAAATTGTATACCAGATTTGTAAGCACGCATAGAGCTATTTCTTTTTAGATTGCGAGGAGGTGGTTTATGCGCTCTGAGCTGGCACCCCTTCACATCCCAGATGTGCTCAATAGGATTAATGTACCTGGCGAGTTAGGTAACCGGGACATCAACTGAAAGTCATCATCGTGCTCTTCAAACTATGTTGCATTAAAACTTGGGTTTGGGCTAGTTGGTCCATTACTGAATAAAAGGTTAAAAAGCGCGAAAAAACGAGGACAATAAAGAAACACGGACGACAGGACAGGCGCTTCACTCTCAACTGGTTTTTTATTACGACCATTGTCATCTATATATACACATTGCCCAAACCACATCTGATTCAATCGCCACAATCACAGCCAACCTTCCAGAAACAGCATCTCACTCTGAAGTAAATACAAAGACGGAGCGCTGACGCAATTGTTTTCTTTCTTTTTTATGTAGAATGCCTCTATAATTTCTCTTTCCGTTTTTTGCTTTGCCTTTCTTAGAAACTTTGTGCCAGTCAGGTCAGGTTTACAGCCACATCGTCTACAATGGTCAGCGAGATGGCCCCCTGCGTTGTTGCGCACACAGAAATTATGTTGTATTTACTTCAGAGTGAGATGCTGTTTCTGGAAGGTTGGCTGTGATTGTGGCGATTGAATCAGATGTGGTTTGGGCAATGTGGTATATATAGATGACAATGGTCGTAATAAAAAACCAGTTGAGAGTGAAGCGCCTGTCCTGTCGTCCGTGTTTCTTTATTGTCCTCGTTTTTTCGCGCTTTTATTCTTTTATTCTTCAAGCTACATTAGCACAATTCTGGCCTTCTGATATGGAGTGTTGCCCTATTGGAAGATTCCAGTTCCGACGGGGAAGACTGAGGCAATGTATGGGTGTGCTTGTCAGCAGTAACGTTGACATAATCCGCAGCTTTTATTTCGTGCTCTACCGCAACCAGGTCTCAGGGATGCCTATGAGAACGTCCCCCAAAGTTTACTACTGCCACCACCGGCTACCATCCCCATCGGCACATGGTAGATAATGCAGAGCACGTCAGCTAGGTGCGCTTATTTCCACAGTGTAGGGGTGGTCATAATGTTTTGGCTGATCAAGTGTATATGGAAACCCCGACTGATACAATTTCATTTCGTGCACCTTGCAAAGAAATAGTGTGCCTGCTCTGTCCGCAGGCAGGCCGACAACACGGTCAGTTACATGCAACAAGTGGAAAAGCTTGCTACCACCGTGAACTGCGTCCAAGGAGAGAGTCCATGGTGCGCTGCATGCGCCGCGTGAGCGCCGACGAGCTGATGCGGCCCCCGATGGTGCCGGGGTTCTCGGCGGACCCGCTGCCTCCGCTGCACAACTTCGTACCCAGCTTCACGGGCTGGCTGCACAATTCGCCATTTGAGTTGCGCCGCCGCGTCGAGGTAACGTCAACAAAGGTAGGTCGGAGAAACGTTTGTCTACATGAGACGATCTCTGGGGAAAAAAAACTGCGCGCCGATCTGACGACGTGATACGTTCAGACAGCGACAGCAAGGTCGTGATATGTTTTCCCGCCAAATCTAGCGTGGAAACTGAATTGGCGCATAAGGTCACATGACGTAAATTTTTTCCGCTAAATTTAGCGGGGAACCTGTCTTTGTTTGTAGGGCCGGTGATGTCAGTTGACGTGACGTCAATTTTCCTGCCAAATTTAGCGCGGAAACTGAACTGGTGCATCGGTCACATGACGTAAATTTTTCCGCTAAATTTCGCGGGGAGCCTGTATTGGTTTGTGGGGCCAGTGACGTCAGGTCAAGTGACATCAATTTTTTTGCCAAATTTGGCGGGGAAACTGAATTGGTGCATCGGTTAGGTTACGTAAATTTTTCTGCTGAATTTAGCGGGCATCCTGAATTCGTTCGTTGGTCCCTGACGTCAGTTCACATGGAATCAATTTTCTCGCCATATTTAACGGAGAAACTGAACTGGTGCCAAGGTCACGTGACCAATTTGTTTCGATAAATTTGGCGGGGAAACTGAATTCGTGCATAGGTCACGTGACATAAATTTCCCGCTAAATTTAGCGGGGAAGCTCAATTTGTCTTTAGCTCCGGTGACGGCAGGTCAGATGACATCAAATTTCCCGTTAAATTTAGCAGGGAGACTGAATTTGTGCATAGATCACCTTGCATCAATTTTTTCGCTAAATTTAGCGGGGAAACTGAATTGGTTTACGCTCACGCTGTCACGAAAACCGGCAGGACTGGCCACTAACAGCTGTCGCTGTACCAAAATATTTACTTGGCAAACTTATGATTTAAGTTTATGATGATTTAAGTTTATGATGACTTAAGTTTATGATGACTTAAGTTTATGATGGTTATGATGTACTTGGTCTTTTTACCGAAAAATGCATTTTAGGGCTAGTTTGCAAGCCTACACCGTCGTAAAACGCTGGTAGGGAAACATGACAAGCTGATAAAACGGTCAAATCCCCTACCACCTGTATTTGGGAGCGACGTCTTCCCTCTAAATTCTAGCGGGAAATCTGGCTGGACATGAAAACATGTACAGTCTTTTTCAAAAGTTTAGAGCCCACCGCGCGCGAGGCCGGAGCGGGCTCTCTCTTATCGTCGGCGGCACTCGCTGGCTGCGAGATGTTTGAGAGCGAGAGGAAGCTTCACTCTCGCTATTTTGGGCAACTTTGTTATCGATGGCATCAAGGCGAGCGCGACGCGAGGGCGAAGTTCCCCCTCGCTCTCGAAAATTCCGCAGCACCGCTGCACGAGAACGCGGTGGGCATCCATCGCAGTAAATTTCTTACTCTGGGCTTCGATTTTTTTTTTTTGTCGAGTCGAACCTGGTTCCGGTTTATTTCTGCCACATCGTTTATTAGCGTTTCCTGTCCTTTATCCAGTTTTGGTAGTAGGTCAACTGCCTACAGCAATTTCTGGATTTGGGCGTCGGTAGAGGTCTGGAGTTAAGTGCAACGTCGCCAGAGAGAATGAATGTCAAATCTACAAGTGTAGCACCAGGATTTGACAGAACATTGCGACGCCAGGAACACAAGTTTACAAGGACACTGGGGAACGATGCCGGCTGGCGTTTCGAGGAGTAACGAGCAATTTTAAAATAAACAGGACTGACCTCCAGCAGAATGAACACGTAAGCGTGCTGCGTTGATGCATGCCCGGCAGCGAACCCCGTTCGAGAAGTGGACGGTTGCTCCTTTTGTATAGACTGAAGTCACAAGATAACGTTCCAGTTCATTGCCAAACGAGCGTTGCGCTCGGCAAGAAGTCCGCTGATGTTGTCGGTGAAGAGGGAAATCGGCTGCGTTCCTCAAAGCCGCGTTGATTGGAAGCCATAGGGTGAGGCATCTCTTCGACGGCCCATGCCGCAGCCAAAGATCTTCAGCAGAAGGAAACGTAAGCGTGCTGCGTTGCCCATGCCGGCCCCAAACCTTTAGTACTCACACCCCTTGTTCCATATATTACACACCAAAACTGCGTTTCGACAGTTTAGTCCACGGACGCCGAAACTGTCGGTACCAACGTTTACAAGCAATTTGATTAGCTGTGTGATATAACTTACTAAATAGCGAATGTAAGTATCGAAGACTATAGAAAAAAGGAAAAAAACACCGAAGTTTTGCAGCACTGAGCAGGGTCAACAAAACCTTGCGTGTTTCCTGTAGCCTTTGATGCAGTACATTAGCTATTTTAATAAGTTGTTTCACTCGACTATCAAGCCGCTCGTGAAAGCTATCGTCGGTTGCTGAATGATGCGAATTGTAGTTTTGGGGCGATATATATGAACAAGGTCTGAAAATACTGCACCCTTATTTCTGAGAGCGCAGAACTCAAAGGTGCGCATGTACTTGGATGAGCGCTCAAAATCCAAAAGACTGCATAGCCACAGAAAGTTGTCGGGCAGTATAGTTCAACGAACAAAAAGTTACCGCGCAAACTAGCTGGTGGTGGTTGAACAAGTTGTAAGACCGAACCTCGAGACTACGAGAGAAAAACTGAGGACGACCCAACAACGCAAAGTCCTAAACACAGCTGAATTTATATGACAGAATGTTGACGTTCATGTAGGGTTCAAGTACTCCCCCGCAAATCGAAAGAAGGAAAAACCGAGACATTCTTTCCACATGAGAAGTGTATCTGTTTTTCTTCCTCCTCCTCTCTTTCGGTTTATTGGGGGGACTTGAAGTCTATATAAACCTCAACCTTATGTCACATAAATTCAGCAGTGTTTGAGACAGTATAGTTCAAACGACCCCGAGTGCGTCAGTTCACGTGACATGTCTGCGGACTACGAAGGCTAGAGGAGGCTTCGCTCTGCCAACAGGTAAGCGGGCTGCAAGTTCTGCTGGGTCACCTGGACGACGACGGGTCGCACTTCACGTCGCTGCTCGAAAGCCGCAACTTGCTGCAACCGAGCCTGGCTCCCAAGCTGCTCCAGGAGTTCGGCTTGAACGCCACCAGCTCGACCGCGGTCTCGGAGCGCTACCTCCGCGTGAGTGGAACCTTTACTTTCTGCACAAATTATTACAAAATCTTTTCGATTTTTTTTTCGGCCATATGTAAGGAACAGTCGGTTGTTGGGAAGAAAAGAGTCAAGAACAAGATACTCTACTACTTCAACGAAATTTGAAATATGCCCGTCGTGTTCAAAAATAGTCTGAATGTGATCCACAATATCCGTAAATGACAATCGCACGTTTGTATTTTGAGCCTGGTGGCTGTATTTATCGTTATTCGCAACTCCAGCGCGCCGCTCGCCCTCCCGCGGACGAGCGGAGAACTAGAGGAACGGGGACGGCAGCGGCGGCGCGGAAAAGGTGGCAGGGGCTGTCAGCCTTGATGCGTGAAGCCGTTGTAACGAAAAAGGTGAGCGCGTTAAAAAAGGAATTCTTGTGCTCCACCTCGCAACAGCGTTGCCCGAAGGACCGGGATGTCTAATTTCATTAGAGACTTTTCATATATCGCATACGCTGCGGATTGCTGGTCTTGTGCTGGTGCATGACCGCCAGCTCGATCTGTGCTCAACGTGACGGCAAACGCTCCCGCTAATAATGAAGAACTCTTTAGTACGGTCTACGGAAAGTCTATTCTTTGCCCTAAGTAGGAGAAAACTGGTCGCGCAACGATATGTCGAGCAATACACGTCGGGAATGGGTTTGCGTTTTAAGGCCTTAGGAACACGATCATTTATTCCAAGCACTTTTAAAAGATAGAATACGCGTACTTGCTTTTAGGTAATTACAAAATAAATAAAGAAATGCCTGAAGCAGGCACGTAGCCAGGATTTTGTTTCGGGGCGGGCCCGCCCATGACAAAATGCTGTATGAGGGGGAGGAGAGAGGAGGTCCCAGCAAAATGGAAGATTTCGGGGTGGGGGGGGGCGGGCCCCGTGCCCCCCCCCCCCCCCCCCTGGCTACGTGCCTGGCCTGAAGCATTTTAAGCGCGCCTGTGTTAGCCAGCCGTTCGTGACGAGTGCTTAGAACGGGCAGTTTTGGCGAGAGGGGCCACAATGTTGCAAATAAAATGATACAAAAAAAAGAGTACGGTATATTAAAATAAGCATTTTTGGTAGAGCAATAAATGAAACCCCTAAACACGCCGATTATGGTATTAAGCAGTTTTAGCACAGCGTTACCGCAGGCTACCGTTGTTTACCGTGAGCAAGGCAACGCTCCTGGCACGCGCTGAAAATTGTGCTTCAAAGGCGCAGCGCAAGCGTCCGGTTGTAATGCTACACCGCACGGTAGCCTGCGGTAACAAACTTCCTATCAATAATTATAAAAAAGTTTGGTCACGTGTTGCAATACACTAAAACCGAGACGGTGGGCAGCGAGTTGTGAGCCTGTGACACGAAGGCATCAATACTGTGAACGCTGCTCTTCCGAAGCTTGACGGCCACCGTGCGCGGCTCACTTTTGAGAGAATGGCCAGGAAGGCGCGAACACGATATCTCCATCACCCTCAAAAATATCCTACCACAAACAGTGACGTGGCCGGCGCGTAAAACGCGCTCACCCACCACAAAGCTTCGTAAGCCGAGGTTTCTGCAACTTTTAAATATCAGCATGCTCATGTTGCTAACGCGCATCAACATCTCCGTCACCTGTTATATGATCCTACCATAACCACTTCACGGCTGCAGACAAATAAATCATTTTTAGCGCACTGACCAGCGTCAGCAAGCAGGCGCACGGGAAACCCTGAAAAATCTATCCCCGTCTCTTCCGCCATCTTGGAACTACCGCCCCGCCACCTATAGGGCGTTGGAGTTGCGAATACGCGGCCCACTCTGGCAAGCGCTGGGAGAGCAGCCAGGGGAGAGCATGTCACATCCGACGCAATCGTGACGTAGTTTGTCTCGGGACGAGCAACGCTGCGGCGAGGCTGATGTCGAGAGGATGTCGCTCCAGCCACCGAAGCAGCTGCTTTTGTACTAATTTTGAGTGACGGGTTAATCTTCTATAACCTTGGAGAGGGACAATAGCGACTTCTGGGTCACACAAAAGAGTGTCTCGGAGAGGGAGTTCCTCCTTCTGCTCCTCTCTACGCGGTGGCCAGAAATGAGACAGTTATCGTCACTACCTGTAAAGGTTTCTAGACGGGCATTACAAACGATGCCTTAGCGACGTCCACGAGGTGATTTTTCTAATCGTTTAATTCATTTCATTTCTTTTCGTGTCTCTTTTAACGAGAGATTGGTGTGTCTGATGTGATAATTCCCCACTGAACACGAATAGACCCAGAAATAAGCGCCGAAATTTCGTTGTAGTATCCCTTTAATGAGTTCATTAAAAACTACAAGTGAACTGCACCTGAGTTTGGCCTTTCTGATCCTGGGCCTCTAAACTCGTCAAACAAAAAGTGGATGCCAGTTGACGGAGCGCACCGATTGGCCAATCACGACGATGACTTTGCGCTTTTTTCGCCGATGTCCAATCGGCGGCTCTGCGAACTTTCGGCTCCAACCGTGTTTGAGAGTTTAGGGCCCCTGATCATTTTTTTTAAAAAGGGCCCTGCAATCCTATTTAAGCGTCTACCTTCTTTGCGGTTTCCACGTCTCTTGTGGTTCAGAACAACTCAGCGGGCACGGAGAGAGTAACTAAATATCAGTGCGTCATATTTTAACCGGACGACGCGGAAACCTCCTCCTCCTACGGGGGCGCCCCGTGGTGTCGAACGCGCGCAGCATGTGAAGAAATCGTGGCGTCGTTGGTTCTGGTCAGCGGAGAGAGAGCTACCCGTTCCCCGGGCAGCTCTCGCTCCTCGGCCTCACCTCCCCTTTCCCGACTTCCCTTCCCTCCCCACATTCCTCAGTCACCGCGGCAAGGGGCATCCTCCGGCGCGGGAAAGAGGGGGACAGAGTAGAGCTTCGGAGCAGAGTAGCGATAGGGCCCCTTAGAGTAGCGTAAGGTAGAAGTAACTGTATATGCTCCGCTTGCGGAGCAGAGTACCGCAATGGTGCCATTCTGGAGCCAAGCACTGCGGGAAGCCACGGTCGGTTTTTGCAGGGGCGCGCGGCGCAGATGCGAGCGGCGTGCTGAGGCGCGCTGCGCAAGGAAAATAGTGCGGCAGACGAGCCGCGCAGTATTCGCCGTCATCGTCCTCCCGTCGTTTCCTGTTTCCCCATCGATTGCAAAATCGCACCCGCGGATCCTGCGGGTCGCGCGTGAAGTGAAGTCGCCAATTCATTGCGGTAAACGACGCAGCGACTGACGAAAACGTCCGTCCCATCGCTTTCGGACGAGAGCCTGCCGACTCCGCCAAGATGGCCGGAGTGTGCCGGTCGCGTATCGCTCCGCATGAGCCGCACCGCCCGCACCGCAGACGCGAGCAACGCGATCGTCGTCCGTGTCGTCTGCTTCCGATACCTTGAAAACGGATGTCCTAAAACATCGCTCGCGTTATAAAAAAGAGGATTGTATTGTACACGCAGTTGACGCACATAATGTTTGAGGGCGGTGCAACAATTTTCTGATTAAAAGAATTTGCACCTTGTCATTTTTACGTTGTTTATCATGTCCCATAGGATAGAAAAAACACCTCTTTCATTAAAAATGTCACGATTCCGCTGCGTAATCGCAAAGCAAAAGTCGAGCTTTTTCCCCCACCTGCAACCCCAAGTGGCAGCCGAAGGAACTACGGCGAAAAGATTACGTGACCTCGCTCGGCTCTAAGCTGCAGCCTAACGCCCGCTAATGTCAGCGAAGAGAGGGAGATGAAGCGTCCTCCGAGATAGCACACGGGAAGCTACACGGCACTCCGAATGACGTCACTGGGAGTGCGACCAGGTGTGACCCTGAAGGCTGGGAGCGAGTTGAGGGGTGCCCGAAATGCCAATATTTATCTTTTTTACGCAACAACTAGGACACGCAGGCGAAATCGGATTTCTGTTTTTTACTTCCGAGTGTCAGGGGGCAACTTCCACGAATTTTTGACCGAAGTCTGGAAATCGTTGCACCCCCCTTTAATGACTTAGGAGGCTTTCGGTTCGTTCGATTTCAGTCTAGGATCTATATTTTGCGAACTCAAAGCGGAAAATATGTTCCCCTGAAACTCGGCGCTCTGGAAGGCTGCTTTCCCGCACGCAGGTCGGCTCCAGTTCTGCCCACGTGACCACTCCTCCGCCAATACGGAGATGGCGGCGAAAGGAAAAGGAACGCGATACTCTGGCTCTGCAAGCAGAGCCTATACAGTTACTCTAG